>JAOBRG010122215.1:0-34714 GCA_027574985.1 Umimayanthus nakama | reverse complement strand
AAAGAATGTAATTACAGCTCTATTGTTATTGTACACCAACATGGCGGCTGTGACGTCACGTGCAAACCAAGAATTAACTAGCCAGGTCCTCGGGCGGCCTTTTTGTTATGGGTAGCTCGCCTCAGTCTTTTGAGCTGTAACGCGGTCAGAGGAAAACGGAAACGACAGGAAACCTGGCTAGGTCTTAACTAGAACCTAGATCGACAGTCAACAGGGCTCTATACATGGCTTTGGAGGTGACGAGGGAGGGGGGGGGGGGAGTGACGAGTTTGGAACGAACGATTGTGTATTTTAATTGGTCTCGACATGTTACTTTGAAGATGTAGATTGTTGAAATGTAAAGTAGAAGGACCGGAATAGACTTTAAGAGAAGATATATTTGTTTTGTGTTCATTTAATGTGTCTGCAGTATTCTTTTTTTCCAGCTAAGTAAACGTTTTCAGTATATGCCAAAATGTTGTTCAAGTATCTCTTCGGCGGTGCGGCTATCATGTTTTCATAAATAGAGCTTGACTTGTATGGGAAGGACTGGTTTCTGTGAATAGCTTAAGTACAGATGGGCTAATTGTGGGCCAGCGTGTCAAACTTAGACATGCACTTAAGTATTTACCAGCATTTGCACAAATCACAGTATTCGCTCTAGAATGTTTCGGACTGGTTGTGGGTCAAATGTTGGTGCACAGGTACTTTATACTTGAACTAATCAGTTTAAACATATTGTCAGGTTAAGATAGTTGAGGACATGAAAAGTTCTTCAGGAACGACACAAGGAAGTGGCGAAAAGCCGGCTTCTTCAGCAACTGGGACAACAGCAGGGATGACACTAACGAGCAGCCTGGAGATGAAAGTCACTCCACATCTCAGTTTAACCAATGTTTGTTCTCTTACTTCCATTGATAATAAATCCCATCCTACAAGGATCAACGAGCTATCCACCCCGAAACTGAACAAGGAACCAATCGGTAGCGCATGCACCAAACTCGAACCCGCCATTCTGAAAATGATTCCTGTGAGCGCGTTCATTGTTTTACCTCAGGTGCCACTCGCACGGGTAAAACTGACAGGGAACCAGTATGAGAACGAAACAAGAATACTATCTGACTGGCTAAACCGCCAACATGTTTCAGGTGGCAATATTCATGGAAAAGAGAGAGAGTAGCATTAACTGCTGTTTAAATAAAAACAATGAAGCAGTAAATAAATTGAGGGGTTAGTTCTACGCTTTTCCCGAGTGATGTTGGTTAGCCGTTTTTCCCCGTATATTGAAGTCATTACGACGCACTTTCTATTTAAAGAAAAGGAACGCTGTTTATTAAATCTTTACTTTACAACTTGAACTATTTAACTGCTAGTGCTAGATGAGCCGCAGGTTGATCGCAGTCTGCGGAGGTGTGGCCTCCAGTTTAACTGACGAACAGTTGTTTCTTCAAACAACCGTTTATTTCACGTCTAAGAATGTTAATAAACGTTTAAGTGTTATTGTAAAATGCAAAACTTTCAAATTTTTTCAGAGAGACGGTTGTATATATGTATATATATACAATCAATCAATCAATCAATCAATTTATTTATAGATCTATCTTCATCTTTTTGCGGTATCTGAACAAAAGGAAGTAGCAAATATTCGATTCGTCCGGTAAAAATTTAAAAAAACCCCGAAAGATATTCTTATCCCAAAACAACTGATCTATGCTGATCAATATCTCGTATCGTTATGCTGCTTTTTTCTTTTCGTGTCCCAGGTATGAATTAGACACCAAAGGTATAAAACATGCCGTTTCTTATATTCATATATACAAACTCCGCTGACCACTTGCACATGCAGTACTCAATAGCCAACAAAGCCGCTCGCCAACAGCTGCCTTGCGGTGTAAGCTAAAGCCGCTGACCCAATCAGTACCACCGCCACTCCGCTACCAATAGCAAACGACACTGCATGCGAGCCGTGGTCCTTACGCTGGACAGAAAATAGTTTAGCATTCTGTTAGACGGAGGCCACTAGCACAGTGTATCAACTACTAAAATCTCGTCACAATGCACCATTAAGGACTCTAATTGTCAGTTTTTCTACTATGTGCAATGAAAACGAATATAAATTTCATGTTACATTTAGTTTTAAAAACAATATTTTTTATAAATTTTAATACGAAGGAGAATATGAAATAAAAATATAAAAAATACAGGAGAACAAAAAAACCCGATGTTAGTGAGCAGTACATTTATAAGAATTTACAAGAAAAGGGGACAGTTACCTGTTCTTTATCGTCTCCGATGTCGCAGAATGAATTCTTTGTTGGATCACACACGACTACGGAATACAAAAGTATATGAAACGCAAGTAAGTCTACCACATTTGTCAAAGTTCGCAAAGGGACAATTAAGATTTTCCAAACGTTGTTCTTTGACAAACAATAAGAACAAACAAGTAATGGATTGCTGGTTACGACTTAATTGAAGCAAGTTGCTTTTATAGTTGTTGCGGAACTCTAATAAATGATGGTGGCTTCTCACCTGGCTGGTAGTAGCAGTAGTAGACTCTAGTGTTGAAGGGATCCTCGTCAGGACCGTAGGGCGATACCAGGCTGTGGCCATTAAGGTTTCCCTGGTCCTCGTCGTCGAACTGCAGGAACTCTGAGAAAGCCTGTTTGGGTAGTTTGTAGATATTATGTATTAGCTGCATTTCCACACGCTTTTTTTTTATAAGAACAAACTTTATAAGAACGCCCAGGCTGAGATTTACCCAAAAATTAAGAACAAATTAAGAACAGTCACCAGGCAGAAATTTTAATCGGAAAAATTAAGAGTTTTTTTTTTAACCCTTTTACACAGATTGAGATGTACATAAAAACAAAACTTGTCAGAGTTATGCTTGGTCTACGGGTGCTGGGACAGTAATAAGCAAGTTCGTCACAATCGCGGACAGTTGCAATGTTTTTCGCTGGATGACACAATAGCAAACGTATATTTCTTAGTGTCATTTTACAAATTATGTTCCTGGCAACGAATCCACTGTTTAAAAATATCAGGAATTAAGAACAATTTAAGAACAATTTGAGGCTGAAATCGCCAAAAAATTAAGAACAGCTTAGGCTGAGCAGAAAGTTACTGGTTCTTATAAAAAAAAGCGTGTACTCCTTCAGTCGGCTATGCTAAGCATGCGTGTAAGCGCCCAGCACCGGTTTTAGTTATTACTTGCCCTACTCCAAATCGAGCGCGCTAGTAAATCTTGTTCAGTGTGAATTGAATGCTGGTCTAACCGCATGCGCAAACATCAAGAAGTGAATTACTACTTTGAATTTGTACATCGTCTGCTTTGATGGCCTCCACAACTATCGCGATTTAGTCACGATGGGCGAAGCGAACCATTAACACATTGATTCGTTGCATTAAAGTTACTTCTATCACATATAAGGTAACGTAGTTTTGCACCCGACGTTAATTATAATGTTAAGCAACAAAATAATAATCCGATTAAATAGTAAATCCGCTCATATGTGAAGTAAACGAAAATTCCATTAGGTCTATTGAGAGGAAATGTTTGTTAACCAAATTTAAAAACAAACATAGGAGCTGTTTCGGCCATTCAGTTGCAAAAACACTAAAATAGCCTGTGATTATAAAAGTTCGGCAAAGAAAGTTACTCTTAGCCAATTTCCATTCATGACATTTTTCTACCCCAACTATCATGAATAGACAATGGCCTTTTCGTTCGGTATTTTTGGCAGCTACAAATACCTGGTAGTTTTTCTAAGTACCAAAATGGTTCGATAGCCTACTTCACCCCAACTATCAAAACGGTTTTTTATTAGCGCTAGACATCGAATCTAGTTTGTTATACCAGCTACAACATTCAAGAGTTAACTTTGCAAATTGAGTTCATTTAGTTCGACGGAAAACTTGCTGTAACGGTTTCACGTTAAAAGAACCTATGTCGGACAGAACAGGGAACAGACGATTTTCATGGGTACAAATTCTTACACCTACACAAAAACCCTAAGAAAAACCCAATTTAAAACAGACAATACCATATTAGATATTGACACAACAGCATCCGTACTGTTTAGGCTCTCAAGCATGCAAGAAACTAAGGTCCATTAGTAACTCAAAAAGTCGGAAGTTTCTGTCCCCCACTTTCGCGCTTAGAAATTTATAGATAAAAACGTAAATCAGATCAATGTGCTCCCAAAAGAATCATCTTTCTCCCTGTACAAAAAATATGTGTTTATTTCACGATTTGTCGTAGTGTCTGTCCAGTGTTTGACAGGTCACTGATCACGCGATAGCTGTCCAATAAGGTTACGAGCTCTGTTACTGATATCCTTGTTCTAGAGTTACTTTGTAGTCAGTACAAGAACTGTGTAAACACTAAAACTTTCTTTGGGTAGTCGCTATAGTCACAACGGCGAACTGACAGAATAAAATATTCCGTGTACCTTACCATCTGAGTCTAATTCATCCCAGTACAATAGGTATCATACTTCAGTTGATGTTTGTCGATCGGGATCGGTGTTTGCAAGGTTGGCATATCTGGAAAGGTCCCGGGTTCAACCCCTGGCCTGGTAGAAATTGAACTCTCGGCGACCTATCGCCACACCGTCCGTCTATCGGGGGTCTTTAAAGAGCACCCACGCTTGTCGACATGAGTAGGTTAACACAGCTGTTGTGGATTGTCATCTACTTCTCTACAAAGGGAGTCAGGCCTAGAAACAACAGCGTGTCCTATTGCCTGTGCTCCCGCTGAGTACCATGTTCAGGAAAATGTCAAAGCTAAACTGAAACCTATCGATCCGCTTTAGCCATTGCGACAAAGCTGTGGAGGCCAAGCTATATAGTTATTGAAGACCCAAGGAAGACGACCTAGAACTGAGTAGTATTTCGTTTCTACTGATATGTTTTCGTTACGGAAAACTAAGTCCAACTTCAAGATTGATTCACCAACAAAAAGAAAGAAACTCCAACACGATGTACTGCACTGGTGTCTTTTGGGTTTGTTGAGTGTTGTCAAAAAACACAATTCATGCGAAACATTTTGTGCTTGATTGTTATTGGAGCAAATGTTTTTGATACCAAACAACGGCAAAGACTGCAGACCTCAGTGTCAGATTATAAAAGATAAAGAGATTAAAGGTTTTTAGTTCCTGCACGAAAAAGCCGAGAAAAATGTGCACTCGTTAGTGCATATTTTCTCTTTTGTGTAGGAACTAAAATCTCACAGTGTCTCCTTCAATAAAACATTTCAATAGGGCCTCAACAGACGAGAAAAATAGTTGTCGACAACTACCTTGTTGTCGTCGATCACAAAACTCACCGTGTGACTCAATTAATCAATATCAAAAAGACGAAAATTCAGTCATCGACAACGAAAACTAAGTTATCGACAACACTTAGTTTTCCTTTTCAAAAGGAAAAATCAATCTTGTTATCGATAGCAAACGCACTCTTTTGTTGCTGACGGCAAATTTTTGCTTGGGTTTTCCCGTCTGTGAACAAGTTTTCAACAACTTCTGATAATGGGCGATAACCGTACAAACGAGTCAGTGGATTTTACCGAAAGAAACCAAGATGGTGTTTCACAGAAATTAAATAACCCGTTCTTTATCAGAATGAACTTTTTCGGCTTGCGCTCTCCTCTGTTTGTGGTCAGCAGCTTTGCGACATCATTGAGCTGTCTTTTAGACATCTGAACAAGAAAATTTGGCAAAAAGTCCGTTCATGGCCGACCTGCCATGTTTCGAAAAAGCACATGCGTCACTGGACGCACGCTGACGGCTGGTACTTTGGCAGTCGGAGACTGATGTTGTCGATTCATTTTGCCCGGACCTGCTCGTGTGTGGAAGCGCGGTATCACGCACTTTTACTGATCGACACGAAAAATAGTTGTCGATAAAATTTAAGTTATCGAACCCAAATTCCCTTGTCTGTCTAGGTCCTTACTTACTTACTTACTTACCTACCTACTTACTTACTTACATACTTACTTACTTATTTACCTACTTACTAACCTACTTACTTACTTACTTACTTACCTACTTACTCACTTATTTACCTACTTACTAAACTACTTACTTACGCACTTACTTACTTTTACTTGCTTACTTACCTACTTACTAACCTACTTACTTATTTATTTACTTACTTACTTACTCACTCACCCACTTACCTACTTACTTACTTACTTATTTCAGTACTTACTTACTTACTTACTTATTTACTTACTTACGTACTACTGAAATGTAGCCCCTTAGCCAGAAGTCATAAAATTGGGTAAGACACCCAGGAGATACGAATATGTCATGTTAGTTGACCTTTGACAGTTTGCCGAAATTTTGACAATAGTAGCATCATAAGAAAACGAAAAAAAGTCGTAGTAATCCTAAACATAACAACATTTCTTAAAAAAATACGCCCTTAAAGCGATAAAAAATACACATTTATGTCAGTAAAATAACAAATTAAAACTTGGCAATGTGAAGGGGACAAAAGATATGTTAAAACCTACTGAGAATAGCTTTATGAAATCCTTCATCAAAGACTCATTTGGCTTAACCAACGGTTTTTCTGGCCCAGAAAAGTGCTGATGCAAGTTACCTTATAGCCAAGCACTCTCTGACACTCCTGTGAACCGTAAGCTATCAAGTAGAAAGGCTTCCCGACAGGCAATGCTATCTCACTGGACTTGTTACCCTGGGTACTGCAGCAGAACCGAATCAGCGTGTTATCACCGTAAACGCCCTCGGGTAATTCACCTCCTAGCGCGTTTGGCAGGTCAATGTTGGCATTCTCATCATCCCATCTGACCCATCCTAAATCATCATTACAGTTTGGATAGGAGATCAATCAGTGTCAGTATTTTTGTCGTCCCAACTGGCTCATACAAAATATCAATCAATGTTGGCGTTTGTATCATCCAATCTGATCTATCCTTAAATTATTTTAAAATAAATGTTGGCTTTCTTATCATCCCATCTGACCATCTGGATGTATTGTTAGTTTGGCTATTTAAATCGAAGATCCATCAATGTTGGCATTCTCATCGTGTCATCCGACCCGTCTTAATCATTACTACAGTATTTTTTTAACCAAAGACCAATTATTGTCAAAGATTGATTTTTTATTAATATTTGTTGACCATTCTCATCGTTTCATCCGATCCTTCCTAAATTATTATTCAGTACAAATTGACTAATGGAAACCAATCAAAGTTAGTTGCCTTACGATTTTCTGCTATTCCATTAGGTTTCATTCCAATATGTTGAATAGGCTACAACACTATCCACCCCTCCTCTGCACCCCACAAGCCCCTTCCCGCCTCTGTATCCCCCGCCCTCTTTTCACTTCACCGCTAACAGCGCCGACAGTGAACCTTTGGCATCGTTATGTTTCGTGAGACATGGAGCTTAGTTTATCTGATGGGACACAAACTTAAAAACCATGTTATACAGAAACGCCATTCAACAATGATTTTTGTGAAACAAGTTCATTGGTTTTGGAAGTATTTTACAGAACCAAAGTTTGGAAAGGTTTCTCCTTTGGAATCTGTAAGTTTGTTTCCGGGTTCACAGTTGGTTGTTTGTAGCTGTTACGATGGCTATTAATACTGGGTTTTTGTTTAAAGGAACGATTATTTACCGTCCTCCAGGCCAGTGGGACATTTGTCGCCTTTCTTGTATATGCAATATTGCCCAGGAGGCCAACGCTTTTCTTCTCCGAAGGTCTGCTCATGAATACAAAACTGCTGTTTTATTCCGTGAGCTCCCACTTCCCCAGCAAAATGGCTCCCATTGGATTTATAGTTGCCATTGTTAAAGTTTTCGGAGTCGTGGTAGCGAAAGCCTTCTTTCCACGAGCTTGTTGGACATCCTGTTACTGGTTTGGGCAGTCCATACTGCCCCTCTGGCCATCTGTTATCTGGTTTGTGCCTGGCTACAGATTTAACAGCAACAGCTCGTCAGGAACTACCCACAGCATTACAATACAATGTAATTTATTGGTAAGTATTTTTACCGATGTTTTATTAAAGACTTTGTTACTATTATTATCATTATTATTATTATTATTATTATTATTAGTATTGTTATTATTATTATTATTATTGATATTATTAAATCGTAGAAACCATACTGCTACCAAAGGCTTGTTTTCAGGCGTGGTGCGGTTATAAAAAGTGTAGGATGAACAGCGACCAAAATTAGTCACATCTTGCACATCAGTTCCATTTACGACCTATCTAAACAAAAGCTGGTGCGAGTTTTACGAGTAATCATTAAACACTCAGAATCAGGTTGCTAAGGGTTGGTTTCAGGGTTATTTTCCAAGGGTTTGTTTCAGAGTTATTTTTTCGCGAGCTCGAGAAAAGGGACTGGGACATATGTAGATACGGTAGGAATTTAGTGGTTGGCCAAGAGTTGAGGGGTTGGTGTAGTAGCAGTGCGTACTGAGGATTAGAGTGCAAGCGTCCCAGGCTCGTAAGAGTGTTCCTCAATTACTACGGTGTGAACAAGATTGACTGCTATCAAGAATTTTGTATCCTGACAGCTACAACTAAGTTAGATTGACTGTTTCGAATCAGCAGGAAGAACTTGACCCAACGAGTAAAATGCGCTTCTTTCAGAATCCTCGGTAGAACGTTTACACGCTGTTGAACTGTAAAAGTTACAACTTAGCACTACAAACAACAGTGCCAATTACAAACTATATATTTTAAAAGCTTTACTGGGAGGAAACACAAGAAGATAGGACTGGAAGTACTTACGTTGTATTCTAAGTGAGCTCAGGAATGCAGGCATGTCTCCCAAATTAGAGGACGATAAAGCTTTATAAAGTTTGCTAATTCTTGCATTGGTTCCGTTGTGAAATCGCAGGTTAAATACTGCAGAGACTAAGCCGCGACTCGCAAAACCTTTCATCGGTGTGTGTTGCCTGTGGAATGTTACGGAAACAGTCTTGTTTTAACAAGTTTTTAAACTAAAATTGCACAGTTAAATAGACAGGCAGATTTACACACTACGGTTTGTTGGCCCGACTAGTCAGTTGTTCGTGCGCGCACTAACTATAACTATAAAGTTTTTAAATACACAACTGAGTTGCATTGCCCGGCTGCTAATATCAATGTAACACGTTACAGTTTTTGACAACGCCATTCAACACAACACAACAAAACACAATACACTGAACATATCGTCAAGCGGTTTACAATAACAGTTAGAACACATAAACTCAGATAACAAATAGCAAGGGAAAATTGAGATTTAGTACAAAACCTAAATAAAGTTTGGTTTCGTTTTGTAAAATTATTTGCAACATATAATCATGCCACTAACCAAACTATTCCCTATTTTTTTTACTTTAATATAATTATGGAGCAGACCACCGGAGCTAGGTGTAGCGTGGCCGGGATAAATAGACAGGCACCCACGAAAGCCCATGCGTTATTTATTTCGTTAATTATATTTGGAAACCTGTTTGAACTAAGACTAGGTTAAAACCCAGATTCCTGCCGTTCAACGGTTTTATTTTCTTTATGGTGACCCTCCACTGCATCAAAACCAACAAAGCTTGAGGTATCTAAGTCGCTCATTCATCTTAGGTCTTAGGTCCGTTATTCTGCGCGCACAAAGACTAAGCTCGACAAGTAGCTATATGACATTGTCAGACCTAACTTGTGTGACGTGGACACCCTCAAAACTGTTATCCTCTTTGTACGCTTTTCTGATCTGAAAAAGAAAACACGTTCACTTAAGAAAGCTGTGTCACGTTTCAGCTGGGATTGTTGTGCAAGTATTGTCATTATCTACCAAAAATGACTCTGTTTTTTCTTGAGAAAACAAGAACCATTTTAGGAACCTATGATTCAGCCTAAATGTTCTGGTAAGCACCGTTTTAAAAGTTCCTATAAGTCGGGTTTTAATGTATTGCTTTGCAAAAAATTTGTGCAATAGTACAGCTGAAAACTGTTGCTAGTGGGAGATTATATGGAGACATTAATAGTAACTGAGCACATAACAACACACACAAAGAAAAAGTTAATAGGTAGAACTGTTAAAGGTACAGTTCGGGTGTTTTCTGCTAGGACTGAGTGCAATGTAACAGTGCTTACCACGGACTCAAGACTATCAACCAACAACCTATACTGTGAAGCCTGAAAATCTGACCACTCCTTTTGAAACACAACTGAACCTAAAAACATTTCACCTGAAAGACACAAATTTGATAAATAAGCGCCGATTTCGAAATAACGTTGTTAATAATAATAATAATAATAATAATAATAATAATAATAATAATAATAATAATAATAACAATAATAATAATAATAAAAATAAAAATAATAGTAATAGTAATAATAACATAGAAACAACATTATTAGTAACAATAATTCACACTAAAACACCTTAGGTGGTATCGTATCACCTATGGCAGTTCTGATTGCAAAGAAGGTGCACTCACAGAGCCGAGTGACCCTGTCGAAAACTTTTTAAGGATACTGTTTCCCATGAACTTTAGTAAAGGATGTGACTAGCTGAGACAACGCTTAAAACTGAGCTAGTAGAAATATCCTGTTTGAAGGAATAGCTTTTAAGTTGTATTTAACAACGTTGGTGTTTGTCGTACACTCTCCAGTGCTGGAGTAAGTGGCGTTTATTCATAGCTTTGGGAAGTAGTAAGCTGACAGTAGTGTTAGTAGTATTCCTTTCTCGTTGAACAGGGTTCTCGGAGCGTTCTGATTTTATTACTATTTCAAAAGAGTAAATTTTGCAGTCGAGTATCTTTTCACTAAGCCATTTTATAAGAAGAAGTGAGGTGCAATGTCCGGTTTTAAATTAGAATTCAGGACTTTGAAAGAAATGAATTTAAGGCCCTTAACTTAATGAAACCATTTAAGGTTTTCAAAGCAACCTACTAAAAACCTTGCTGATCACCGGTTGATACCAGTGGATTTTTGATGTAATCGACTGATCGGTTTTATCAGGATAAATAAAGTACTTATTATTATTATTATCATTAATAATAATAAGAAGAAAACTTAACAATCGAACTCGGCGTAGCTGTCTGAAGGTCTTTGCTGCTGAGACGTTCAAAACTGGCTTATCTGAACAATCGTGACGCGAAAGAAAACAAACGCGCCGCTTTTAAGTAAACTAAAACAGTGTATACTTCGATCTCACTTGTGTAAGTTACAGTTACAATACCATCACGTAACGCATGCGCTAGACAATAAGTTTGACCCGACATATAAAATGTTTTGATTTTTTTTAAAGTTTTCAGTTGAAATAACTGCCTTTAGAAACTAATATGCTCTGGTCTACATGCAGTTTGGAAAAGTAAACGGTTAACTCCTGAAAGCGAAGCGCTGAACCTTATTCTAAGGCTTTTCTTCAAACAAAATTTAAACTCTTAGATTTTCAAAGCAATCTAAAGTATAACGTCCATTTGAGGTAGCAGATTTAACATTGATTGCATGTCACGTTACTAGTAGAAGCCCCTAAAGAGGTCTAGAAATAGTTGATCTTACGCAAATGGATTTCACGTTATCAGAACAATAGCTTATCGGACTATCGCGACGCAAAAAAAAAAGAACGGTGCCGAATCCTCAAACCGTTGCCCTACGGCACGAACAAAAACAAGAACGGAGCCGAAACCTCAGCTCATTGCCTGCCAGTACGGGTAGTAAAAAGACAGAATAAACGGATAGGCAGGCTACCCCACCCCAACTCTAGGAAAACAGCGCCTTGATATTACATTGAAAATCTCATCGACATCAGGCCGGATCGGCGCCATCGGGATTCACATGGGGTTTTTGTGAGCTTTTTATAATTAATGCAACGTACCAAACGTTCTCCAGTTCTTCTGAGTCCCTGGAATTAGCCAATCAGGGGAGAGGACGTCTGCAAAACCGTATATCATGTTGTTCCAGCTCACATCCGCGAGACAAGGTACAATTAGAGTTTATTCATTTAGGGATTTACTCTTTAGTGTTTAAAAGACTTAATCTTCTTTCCAGAAGTTCCTTAAACTTGTTTCTTCGTCCAAAGTACTGCTTTTAGAGCAGGCTTAATGATACACAGTTTTGCTGATGACGTCACAGGGTCAGATTAGCTGGCTGAGCTGATAATGATTGCTCTTGAGTAATATTTATTTTTCCAAAATGTTTACAGTTGAAAAAAGTATTTTTTCAAAAACCGTTTACCTACCTATAGATGGAACATAAACATAAAACAGAGCTATGACGAGGATGCTGAAACTGTGATAAGTGCACCTGCGACAAGCATACATGCCTTCCAGCGGATGCCCGCATCTCGAGTGGTCTTGCGCACTCCCAACTAAACAACCAACAGAATGTAACAATTAGTTTGTTTATTCAGTCGCACTGATTTGTACAAAATGAAGTTTGTAAATACATGTTCCGCGCCCATAGTCGTTTTTCAACCTTCTCGTGGCTTTCGCTAGTTTCATTTAAGGGTCCCGTGTTCCGTAGTTGAAGGTGGACATTTACTCACCCACGGGCGAGTTAGTCATTTGCAGGAAAACAACAACCGTGATAACAGTTCTTTAAACGAAAATGTAATAACAATCTCGCATGAGAACTTGAGCAAGTTAAGCGGGATGAGCTACAGTACAGGGATAGAACCAAACAACGTTCATGTCCAGTTGTTTAAACGAATCTATGCTTACAGTTTTCGTGATTAATTTGGAACAAAAAACAATCTGACTGCTTTCAATTTTAATTTGAGCATTTACAATCAAGCAGATCTTTATTGAGAAACACGTAATTTTTCAAGTGTTAGTTGTTTGTTGTATAGTGTGAAAGGAAAATCGACAAACTTACTTCAATACACTAATAACCGAGAACTTGTGTTCTGTCTATGAGCAAATGCGAACACTTCAATTATAGCGCTTTCAAGTAATACAAGTTGTCACATTACTTACCGTGAACTAGCGGGACGAGTTAACGTTCAACGCACAGATTGTCGGCCAACGGGTCAGTTGTGCTTGCAGGACTCAAAAACAGCAAATGCTTTCAAGGTCGTGGTTTCAATTTGCCATTTTCTCTCTTTCACAAGTCAGAAAGTGTCTCTATTACTTAACAGTTATTCAGTCATTAATAATGAACGTGGCCCTTGATGTACAAGCAACTTTCAATGGAGCGATTCTATAGCACTTCACGGTGGTGCTACATTGTGTAAGGTAAACAAACATGTGACCAGGTGGACGAACATGGTTTAACTAGACCATAGGACTCCGAATCACTTCAGATTTATAACACGGGTCAGCAGTTAGGAAGTTATTTTCTATTGAGATTATGGTACTTCTGAGTAGATATGAACTAAAACTGGTTGCAGCATATGCCTCGGTTCTTGAAAGTCAAAGCGATATTTTTAGAAAATTGTCAAAAAGAAAATATTTACTAAACGAGACGTTAGTCAAGTTAAATCGATAACAGTTTTTCTGGATGATTTCAATAATGTGTGTCCGCGTTTTGTACAGCGAGCAAGGCAAGTTTGTAAGCTAATCAGCGGTGTTGAAAGAGGCAAGTTTATTGAGTCAAGCAGGCATCCGAAGATATTTAGGATTAATTTAAACTTGTTTAAAATGTAGCTGATTAGCGAACCGGAGTTGTTACACTTACCAATCAAACAAATAGTTTATTTGCAAGCACAAGCACAACTCGGGTTTATAAACTCCCGTCTTCCGCAGGTGTTTTGTGATTACATTTACACGACATGCTTTTTCTATATTGAACTACCATAACCTGACAAGCTGTAGCTTTAGAAATGCTTCGACAAAAGAAGCAAGTAATTGGTTTGATGCTCACATAATATTTGTTAGAGCTTGTATGAGTTGGGCTTATTTATTTACAGGATCAGCTAAAATGAACAAACTTTAAAATCAATGAGTAGCTATTCAAGCTCAATTGAATTTCAAAACACCTTGAGTTGTCACTATTCTTAATGACATAAGCATCCAGTTCAACAATTTTTGGCATATTGGCGGCTGATTACACTGAAACATCTGTTAATAGTTCAAAATACACCAACAAACAGTACTGTAAGTGAGAGGAATGGCGAGACAGAGCATGTGATGGCGCAGGGTGTGTAAAAGGACTGGCTGGTACCGGCTGGTGCTCAGCTTGGTTTCCTTGCGATCAGACGGCACACAACACAGAAACTGTGATCAGAGCCCTTCAGGAAAGTCTGGCGGACTGCAGCTGTAAAGTTCAGCAGCTGAAGTGCTCCTCCCGCGCTTGTTGGAGAAAGAGTGTGTGGAGCGGCCACCTCCGCCACCAGTGAACGGACGCCTTGGGGCGTTGAACACAACTCGGCGTGCACTGACTGGCGCTCCCCCTTTTTCTAGTTTGTCCCGAGACAACTCGACCACCCTGGGTTTGTTAGCTGCCTGCAGCTGTTGCTGATTTTGTGACAACTGTTGAGTCAAGGAACAAAGCCGAGACTTAAGTGATTGCGCACTTAGTACCGACTGAGAAGTAGGGATAACTGCAGTCAAACGCAGATAAGACTTCATGTAAATTGAAGATACGCATGCAAGTGGTTTGAAAATGTTTCTTTCTGACCGGAACTACTTTAACACCTTGCTGTTGGAAATATTTTCCTGAAACATATTTTAAAACAACTGCTTGAGTCAAATCCTTTCTTCACCGCAGCTTCACATATGGATAAGCTATTTCAGTATGTCCTTTCATTCACAAGAACCTTTTAAATTACAACCCTGAGACTGGAAAACGGTCACAACGTATAGAATTATACTGAAAGTTCAATGCGAACTTATCTATGCAGGTTAAGATAAGAGCGTTATAAAAGAACACTTAAGCTGAGACTAAGAACGTTCAACCAAAGCAAAATGATAGACTTCTTCAGAAGGAGTGCATAACTGGAGAAACAGAAAGGATTAATATCTGGTTAATTTTCACTTTTCCGGGTCCTTCTGTTTATTTCTCTACCGTGTACACCACTGAAATGTCTAAGTCATGCGTCACACAGATAATAAGGACAACTGGCGAAATAATACTCTTTACTATAGGAAATCGTAAAACTTGGAAGAGCTTGCGTGAGGATGTTCATACGGCATTCATATTCAACCGATACCGATTTTTTAAAATTTGTTGGCAATCTTACCTCAATTTTAAAACAAGGAGAGTGCATTATTCTAGCTTGTGGTCGGACAACTCACCCAGTGTTTATACTCGCCGCTTAGTTTTTACTTTATTCGTATTATAATAGACCCACAATTCACAATCAAACTGCAATATTTCGTTTTAGCGGATCAGGTGTGCGGAGCGTACAAACTGCCAAGAAGATATGGACTACTAGTTACCTGTTGTGGCTGAAATCTTCTCTTCAATGGCCTTGAGGAAGAAATGGTTTTGAGGGCTTGTGAAGCAAGAGCCTTACAGAGATCCGAATTAAACAGGAGGGGGTTGAACGAATCACATACTTCAATCTGAAAAGAAAGAATGTACTTTTTAACTGTACTTGCCAATTTAAGCTCGGACATTAGGCGCTAGAGGGTCTGCTCTACAGTATGAGGTTCTCTAATTATCAAGCAGCACCTGGTCAAGGCAGGAGTTCATAGTCTGTCGAGTCTCTCCGCTTGCCCCCTCTAGGCGTGGCTGGAGGTCGCTTGGAAGCACAATTTCATTCATGGCGATGGACTTGAGAAGCAGCGATCCGCTGTCGGAGGGGAGTAGCAGGAAGTGACCCTCCGGCACGCGCCTCTGGTCCCTGGACAGCGTTTCAAGGTTGGGCAGCATCTTGAGCAACAGGACAAGCGACTGGAAGGTAAGAAAACGAGTGTTACTTTTATAGTCTTCCCATGCCACTTGCTAGGTGTTTGCTTGAACAAATACCGCGATACAGTCTACTTAACAAGTAGAGAAATATAATGCATTACGAGCTAATACAGAATGCCCATATTTAATGTTTTGTGTTTAGGGATTTACTTGACCATGTTCATGCACGATCTCGTATGACTAGTATGTACATAACTTAACGCGAGGTGGGTTTCTTTAGCAAAACTACACCTTACTCAAAGCCAACAAAAACTAAAAAGAAAGCTTTGCATGAGTATTGGTGGTGTGCGCATATTCGTCTGATTTGTGTCAAGGACTTGCTCAGTTCTGGACGTCCACCAGCGTACAAGACCATAAAAGAAATCACTTCTCAAAACAAACATTTGTGACGTGTCCTGGTATGAGTATGTACAAGAGCTTCGGCTATCGACGCAAGAGAACAGTAAACGTGTGTTCAAATCATATTAAAAAAATTATTATGTGGGTTCTCTGTGGTGACATCAGTTAATTGATTCTCGGTCAAAATTGCCAAACTCCAAACACATTTAGAACTGAAGCAGGTTCTCTTGCTTTAAGGTGCCAGACTAAGTTTTCCGAAAGCGAATGTCACGAATGGTCTGATTTAGGGGCGGTTTAGTTGGATTGTAGTTACTTTATTATATGCACTACGGAGCAAAGCATAGAATAAAGTGATTACTTTGATCGTGGCAAACGTCGCTCAAATTCCTTGGGCAAACAACACATAATGGCGAAACTCCTGAAAAAGAGAAATCCCATGACTCAGCCGTGAAACACCACCTTTGTTGACTGCCTCCTAAGGCGTCGGTTAATAAAAGTATCGGAACTTAGAAACTACCGCATTCATATTCACGAGATTCAGCCAAGTAAATCCCTAAACACAAAACATCAAATATGGGCATTCTATATTAGTTCGTAACGTATTTTTTTTATTTCTCTACTTGTTAAGTAGACCATTTATATTCACCAGAGTCAGAATCTCTAATCATTCAACCACAAAAGAGGTTAGAAGGAGGTACGGTGTTTGTTAGATGGTGGTGCTAATTAAAATTTGATCATCTATTGGAATAAACATGGCGTTTTATACTTTCCCTTTTGATGCGAAACAAATAGTAACAGTTTTCACGTACATTTTCTTCACAATTAAGTGAAACATAGGACACACATACTGACATAGGTACATACAAATAGGCATTCTTGGCAATGTGTGTATGCGCTCTTGTATGACAGAGCTTTAGTCCTCTCAAACTCGCTGAGAACATTGAGGAGACCTCGAGGGACCCCTTGCTACACTTTGGAAAGGCAGTTTGGAGTCACCTTTTCTTGAAGTATAGAGCAAAGTGCGTAAAAATACTGTTGATTTCCTTCCAGTTCCTCCCAGTCTAGCTTCCAGCACAGCGTTGGACGAACGATGTAAGGCTAAAAGGACAGATTCATTAAGGTCATTCCATCCAAACAGAACCTGCACTCAGACTTTGGTAAAACTTTGTCCATGAATAATTTAATATATGTAAACTCCAGAAAAGAAACAAAAAGGGGGGTCCCCAAACTACTTTTAGAGAAAGCAGGGGCAGAAGTCTACCCCTCTGGGGCTATATTTTCGTTAGTGAAAGCAGTGCGACGTAACTGTACTACCATCCTTCGGAATGTCAAGTCAAATTATCAGAAATCGGAAACACACGAAAAGTGAAGTAATAACCAATCCTGGATATTGAAACATTTGCTTTGGGTGTTTAAGCAAAAACGTATTTATGATATCAGAGTTTCTTTCAAGTGAAAATTGTTGCTTAGGTTACCAAACCCAGAGAACCAATACTTTTCATATTTTATCATATTTTCTAACACTAAGAATTTTCTACTTTTTTCTGAACAAGAAGTTGTATGGTCATAACTTAAATTGGTAGAAAAAAACTCTAGAGGGAGTCACTGCGCTTGTTTAGGAGATATTGTGAAAAGTATCGCAAAAATGGACGTTTTTCGCTCATTTTCCGAGGGGGGCCTGGGGCGAGTTTAACAAAAGTTGCCTTAAATCGAACAAATTTCAATTTTGCCGATTATTTTTACCAATTGTTAGTTAAACTGTATGTTATTTGTGAAGGGAAATTAAAATCTCTCAAAAATCACAATTTTAACCTTATGCGCAGAAGAGCTGCGCACAACAAAAGGGAGGAATGACCTTAAAGGTATTTAATAGTATGTTCAGCCAAGAAAAACAAACTACTATATAAACTAGAATCGGCGGATGTCGCGTACTTGGCAGTTTTTGAAAACAGTCTGAATGAATTGTCTGATGTGGCTATGGGGTTGAAGTTGAACTAGTAACTAGAATGCTGAACACCTTTTCACGAGGGCACGCAAAGAGTAAGGTGGGAGCGAGTATATGATAGAGGAGAGAAAGGGTTAAAAAGCGGGTATTGACCTATTTCAAAGAAGGTTGACTTGTGAAAAGTGCAAAAAAAACCCGCGGACTTCAAAGCATGATGGGAGCTGTAACTTGAAGTTGCTAAGCTGGTGACACAGCCTAACTTTTCAAAACTACCTAGTTTTGTTATTTGCTTGATTTTTTCTTGCTTCGTGAACTGGGCAATTGATGCTAGGCAAGGTAATTGTAGGTCTCCCAGAATTCCTATCTTGTTTAGTTTTACATGAGTAGATGTTAGCCTTTTATGAAACAAGTATATAAAGAAGAACAAGGAAAAGGCAAAAGAGCGGATAACAAGGAAAGGGCGGTATATCGGGTGGAGGAGGGGAGTAAAAGAAGAGAGGGCAGAGACTTGAGAGGAGTTAGACAAACAGCCTTTGGGAAATGAAAAGGAATGGATATGTTGAATTAAAAGGATGTTTTTCATTGTTGGTTAATATCAAAACAAGAATGGTGTAAATTTACCGTTCATTCAAACGAGATTGAGATCTCAAACTAATTTATTATCTTACTATTAAACTTTTTTTGTTCATACCCAGTCAAAATCTCTTACGAGCAACAATGAGCCCACGGGAGATCTATCCTTAACTTTAACAGATAACGTTTACATTGCTTACCATGCCAAACAGCTACGACAACCATTTCGATCAAAGTATGTACGGTTGTTGAAAAATAAAAGAAAAGGATCAGTATTTAACAATACTAATACTACTACTACTACTAATAATAATAACAATAATAATAAAGATAATAACAATAAAAACAATAGTAATAATAATAATGATAATAACAATAATAATATTAGTAACAAAGTTTTGAAGAATGACCCAAGACAGACGCGCTGTATACCGAACCATGGTTGTTACAAAGTTATTGAAAGGCCTCTAAAAATACGATAATATCCAGGTTTGGTCTTAAATAAATATGAAGAAACATCGCTTTAAAGGAGCATACTCAAGACATCTGTCCAAAAAATGTGAAAAGAAAAAATTAATGACTACGAAGGTTGTTGCTTTTTTATCCGGAGAAAGGTCTTGGGGGAAGCAACCAGGTTTTCAGTTCTTATTTTGTTCCACAGAAACTTATCATCTTTATCACTGCATTGTATAATTACAAATGTTTGGTTTGAATGAGCGTTGATGAAACCTCTCAATAAAGTTGATGTGTTCATCATGGATCTCACATCCCTGAACATCTATCACATAAAGAACCAAACACATGGAAAGACTGTCAAAAAGCAAAGTGAGCTCGTTGATAGAGAACAATACCAGTCCCAAAGTAGAACCTTGAGGTATTCCTCTGTTGATACTTACAAACTAATTGTGAATATCATCAATAGCAAGTCTTTACTTTTGGTTGTAGCGAAATCTGGTTTTACAACTAATGACGTATTAAGTGTTTTGAACTCATTGGAAAGAATCTGGTGTGACGCAGTCTCGATTCGAACAAAACCCATATCTCTATCGAAACAAAGGTTATAGTAGTATTGCGACTCTCTTTGTAAGCAAATTAGGTACGACCAACTACTGGACTAAGTGCCTAAGATAAGTCCCATTTCTGCACAATCCTTTCAAAAGATCTCAAGATAATGTTGGTGGTTTAGATTGGCCTTAATTCGTCGAGCTCTGTTATTGGAGATGTCGTTGGAGCAAGTCTGTACAACTGTGGAAACCACTGCTGCTCAACAGAGCGGTTGAACAAGGGGGTTTTCACTGAAGTAAGATATTGTCTATAGCTCCTCCATAGCGAGAAAGGAAGTTCATCTAGACGAGAAGGTGTACGTCAGTTTCAGGTTTATTAAAATTTCTCAAAGTGATTCTCTTTAACGTGAGTTAGGAAATCGCAAACCTGAGGTGCCAGACACTGGTTACCAAAACTTGTCCCCTGAACGTTTCATAGGTTTAAAAACTCGTTCTTAAAAGAAACTATGGCTTGGTTTGAAACCGCGTTTCAAAATTGAAAAAGTGTTTTGAAAAACAGCCAATAAAGTTAAGGGTTTCAATCGCGGAATCATTTCAAACTCTAGGGAGTTTAAGAAGATTCTTGGAGAGAGAACAATTCCAAAAGTACCCCGTGATTAGACACCAGTCGAAACAAAAATGCCTGGTCCATCTAAGACATCCCTCAGTTTTGCGAAGAAAGAACTCAGTAACTACCAATGATTCGCAGATTGCTTCAGCTTTAATCAGCTTGGAGGCGGCGAGAGTGTACACTGGGTACGACTGAGCAGCGCCGAATGGTTTGGTCATCGTTGTCATCTTGTTCCCAGACGTTGGCAAATGTGACTGCAGTACCTAAATTGGGATGTAAAACCAAGTGTGTACAACTCACTGCAGTACACCCAGAGCCGGGAAACAACATGACAGCTATTGAAATACGGCAAACATACTTTGTGTAATGATTATCATAGTCATCAGTTCATAACCTTCTTCATACTATTAAACTACTACCTTATCTGGGTTAATACATTTCAATAATTTGCTATAATACATGTTGTATATATTATCTGATATGAATTGTTTTTTGAAATGATTGAACATAGGAAAACTATATAAAAATTAAGTACAAAAGAGAAGAGATAGGGTAGACGATAATACAGCAAGAGGGAAAATGGCAAAACAGAACACTTTAGGCTGAAAATGACAGAAATGATGATCATCGAAACAAGATTATAAAAAGAAAGACAATCATTCGATTCTGAAAGTCGAAACAGGACAGACAGACAGACAAGATGTTTTTTTATGTTTGGGAACCCGAACATGCACTTTGATTGTTAAACGTAAATAATGGCAAACAACAACTAAATTTACAACATTGTTCTCTACACAACCAACAATGACCATGTGATAGCATTAGTTGCAATAAGCTTGCTATGCCAAGTACACACTGTACATCTACTGTGTACTTACAAAGTATGAGTGACAGGGTAACGAATGAGGGTCGATAAGCCGCTCGTGAAGATCACATTTCAGTACGAGGCTACTTTGCTCATCTATAACAACAACAGCAACAGCTTGCATTTATAACTTATGAGTTAAGAATTTTGAATTCTCCAAAATGAAAATGTTATAATAAAGTATCGTAAAGTGTTGATGGCAATAAAAACAAACGCTTTTGTGCTACGAACACACCTTCAGGAGCTGCTGCTTGAAGCGGCTCTCTGATTGGTTACTCGAACAATAAGAACCAAAACCTTAAAACAATCAGTGCACAACCAAGCACATAAAAAAATACGCTTTGCGAGCAACGTTATCGCCGTCTTGTTTGGTCGGGGCGATGTTGCTCATTGTATTTATACAAGTTCTTTGAAACAAAAGCTAAAGAAATTTTAAAATTAGGTTATACCCTTTGGGTTGCCACCAAAGTTGATATAAAAGTCCATGATTTTACAAAGCCTAAAACGTTTGCGGCGGCATCGCAGCAGGCCTGGCAGCGTTCGTTATCTTAAAATACCAAATAACATTTCACCTTGCTTTTTATACCACACTGATGAGTTAACATTCAATGGCTATTTTATCCGAAGAATCGAGAAGACGTGTTATGTCTGTCTAATTCAAAAGTCGTGATGTGGAAGCGTGATTTTGCATGCGTCAACACTAGCATATCAGTTTACTAGGCTGATCATGGCGTCACAGTAATGGAAACTTCTGACAAGACTAGAACTATGAAAACCGAACGTAATAGCGAAAGGAGGAATATGAAGCCTTTCTTGAAAGCTGAGAGAAGAGTTTTGATTTAGCGATTTTTCAGAAAAAAGTAAAAATCAGTAAAGGCCCTTTCACACTATTGCGTATGAGAAAAACATATTAGTTGCGTATGAAAATCAAAAACAGATTTTCATACGCTAAATGTGCCATTCGGAAAAAAAGAAAATTGTTCGTATACTCATAGTTTTGAACCTAGGAGTCGCGTTATAAGTAGCATATCGATCATCTGCGTAAGGCCAGCGTATCGCCAGCGTACTTTATCTATGAGTAACGTACCTTTAGCGTAGCTATTGCGTATTCAGCGTATTCCTAGCGTATGCTTAGCGTATAAACCATACGTCCAAACACGCACCCCCCCCTTTTGAGTCAGTAGTTTCCCCACCCCCTCACCCCTTCTTTCAAAGTATCTCCGTGGTCCCTGCTAAGGAGCAGTTACAGTTAGATAGAATTGATTTCTGAACTATTTCATATGTTTGTCAAGTGAACATAATCCACTATAATTAGGTTTAATTGTGATAAGTCAAAGTGTTCTAATAATCCAAACTTAGAACCTAGAACTTAGAACGGTGGCACGCTCTCATCTCACAGGCTCTTGGAGATAACACTTTGACACTTATACTTAACTGTTTTATATCCATGTTGATAACAAAATTTGCACTTTTTAGCATTTAATGTTCATAACAAAATTGGCCTAAACTCCAAAGATAAATAAGTTCTAGTACTTAGGAACAATTATGAAGATCAACAATACTGCAAAACAGTAGTGCAGTGGTGATCGAGTAGTTGTGAACGAGAGGAGCAATATGATACCCGACTTGCCTCCGAGCTCCGTATTCCTTTTTTATTTTCTTCCTTTTATGATTTCTAGTTAAAAGGCGGGAGGATAGCCGTCTAAACCATCCTCCCACGTGCAGACATGCGTACAAACATACACACAAGCTTTTACATGTACATACATACATATACAGTCACATACGCAAATCCGCCATTGGAGAGGTCCTACAGTATACAACAATCAACTTGTAGAGATTCAGACCTCGTCTTTCTTCGTTTGGTAGATCTAAAATTAGTTTATTAGTGGTTAAAGAAACCAAGCTAACCGAATCAAACGTACGTACTTCGGTAATCAATCAGTTGATCAAAACTTCAGCTAACGAAGGCTTCTGTTGGTAAGAATCGCCAACATACAACAAAATATCAGCAGCCCGTGTGATTTCGCTTAAAATCCTGTTATATAAATGATACCTTATTTCATTGTTTGCTTTGTCAACATCACGGATAATTTAAGATAATGTCGAAACATGGTCAGATACAAATTTTCTTTATCGCAAACCAAATTAAAACGTATGTTACCTTGACTGGATAAGAATGGGCTGGGCAGGACGATACGAATATGTTCGTGGTCGGTACCACAATCAAGCAGCCAGCTCTTGAAAAAATTTTGAAGACTCAGAGGATCTAGATGAAGAATAAATTTGAAAATACACGAGTAAGTTTTTCTAACTGTGCGTGCATGCGTACTTTCAATACACAGAATGAAAGTGTATGTGGTTGTATGAGTGGGTTTTTTTTGTAGCAGACCTTTTTCAATGGTTAGAGTGTCGACTAATCCACAACCCAATGATCCCCCACTGGATTCTTCGCTTGAGTCTGGTAGACTACTCCCTGCAAATAAGCATGCATAAGTATCAACAGTATCAAGGAAACGTTACATAAAATAACGAACCTGTATTCGAGAGAATGATTGAAATGACAAGCAAAAGCCAGTTATGCGTTACATTTCTTGAGACCAAGAAGTTATTTTTAAAACAGTTCAAATTGCTCATTGCTATGTGACGTCTAGTCAGCGGCAGTAAAAGCATTAAGAAATAGTTTTATGAATTTTACCTGATTTATTGTCCTCCTCGGCGATACTGAGCTCCTCAGAGTTGGTAATGGCAACAACTTGGATTTTCTGCAGCAAAAAATTAAAAAGCGCCAAATTTTAGTATTAATAGAACACTCTTTTTTAAAACCTTTTGCCTAATTCTTGTTACGTTTTTTGAGACTTTTCTTGCAATGCACCCTGAATCGAATTTTCTTTTAACGGAGTGGGAGCGCAAAGCCATGGAAAGAATAAAGGCCGAGAGGTGAACTAGAAAGAGAATACGGTTAAAGTTCGCTACATTTCTACTGATTACCTTCAAACTCTCAAGATCCAGAGTTTTTGTAAATTTCTCAATATGTTTGTCGACGGCTGACAATGGCCTACAGGTTATCACAGTGATTTCCAGTTGGCAGCTTGACGTGCTCATCTTAAAGCAAAATATTAGGTATTTGAACCTAACAATTAAAAGTTAAAAGTTCATAAGTATAGCTTGGAGTGCTGCAGAGTTAAATCACCCACTACAAGTGATGGCACGAATTACTCTTTTTTTAAAAAAAACCTATCCCAATTCCCATTCCTGTAGGGAAAGCAATTAACTGAGCTTCCTACTTCGAGTGTTACTGTTAGATACCCAGTAGCGCTCTGGCCCAGGTTTATGATAAGTACACGTACAATGGGTGAACAAAAGAAACATGTGCAACGCGAATGAGACAACTGTTTTATAGAATTTCAACACGTCTCTGACACTCTTTTCTTCGAAAGCGAGACTGGAAAAGCCGGATATTTTTAGCGTAAAGTGTAAACTGGTAACGACTTTTCATGGTGAGTACTAAAACCAACCAGGTTTCAGTATTTCTTACGAAATTTACCTCAAAGGTTAACCTCAAGGTATGTAACAACAGCAAAAACCTCTTTGTTTAGCCTTTTGTTCCTATGGCAACTCCTGCTAGCTGATGTGCTAACTGTCTACAACAGGTATATACACTACTTTAAACCTACCTGCCTTAAAGATTGCGACTGTCGCTTGAATTGCAACATGACATCTTGAAGCCCTTGTAATATTACATCTGCTCATGAAATGAATAAGTTAATCTCTGATCGCTAAATAAAAACAATGTTTCATGTATTAAATTAATTAATTAACTTTTATATCTGAACAAACACATTACCAACTTCATTTTCAGTTCGAAAACACACAGATTTTCCCAACACTCAGACTTCCTTCGATAGTTGACAGTTGACAGCGAGACGAGAGGTCCGTCCGCTAAGAGAGAGTTTACAATATGCTATAAAGCTTATAATTTGCAGTAACAAAAAAAAGCAACGATCTACTTGATCGTGGTCAGTTGTTTTAAATTAAGTTACTAAAGTTACTTGCGTATATGTATTTCAATAATCAAGACTATCGTGCAGGCAAGGGTCATGGATACAATGGAACCCCGGTTAAGATTATATTGTTAAACTTTGAAATCGTTACAGACGAGTTCATCGTATAACGATATTGTGGGAAAATTTCTAAAAATATCTTTTTACCGGTTTCAAGCTGAATACCGCCTTTTTACTGCACATTATTTAATAAATTGTCCCTCTCGCACTGGTCTCCACAGCCACAACAGACGCTGCTCAAGCCAAGCAGACCGTCTGGACACTTAGGGACTGATGAAATATCCCATGGTCAGCCCTGACCGACGGAGGCCTACTATCTAATAAATTTGTAAGTTGATCATCAAATGAATTACAAATGAACTATCCAGAGTATTCTTGGCTTCAAAATTTTGTCAAACACTTCACCTAGGCAGCTTAGCTTTAAGATTCTGTGCACACACAGTCACTCTACTAAATCAACCTGGCTTAAAAAAATTTGTCAAACAGTCACTCTACCAACAGTCACGCTACCAAGTCAACATATCAAAAACAGTTTGTAGTTATTGTTTTAAATGTAATGAAAGTTTGTTATCTTTTAATGTATGAGCACTTCATCGTTAAACCGGGAATGTCGGTATAACGAAGATTGTTATCTGCCCCGTAAATTTTACTATAACTTTTGCTGGGCAAACAAATGCTGGTCGTTAAGCGAGGTTCCACTGTAGTGTTTTTTTCATGCAGAGAGTGACGCGAATATACAACAACAGCAACATTAACAATAAAAACAAAAAGAAAATATGGCAATAACAGTGACCGTGACATGCGGATACTTTGGTACAACATGTAAAAAGACCCGGTCAAACGGATTCAGCATGTTGGTCCAACACCTCCCAAGAATGCAATGTTAGATGCCACATGTTGGATCCGTTTGTACAACCTGTTGGATATTGACGGCCAATGTTGGACGAGTTTGGTTGGTTCAATGTCCAATTGTCCAACATGGTTAGACAAAACTAACCAACAAAAAACAAAGGTTAAAATACTAATGTTATTAAATAGTTTGGGGTTAAATTGAACAAAAACTTACCTGGTGTTTTTGGAATGTTTTGAGATTCTCTTATAAAGAGCTTTAGCTCGTCCAGGGCGGAATGAATTCTTGTGAAGTTACCTCGCACGTGTTGGAGGGAGAACAAACTCTGCATCCGGCAGTGGAACAAGAACGCACTTGATTCGTTTAGTAAATGATAGCTAAGTTTATGAAACACTAAGAGGTTTTAATCAACAAATGAATCTCCTATAAAGACTTTGTAAGTTTGGTGGATTATAAACCCAAGCGCTATTAAATTGAGCAAGGGTTAACGTTTGGCACACAAATTTGCAACCTATTGGCTTTTTCTACAATCTCACCAACATGCGTGGCTTTGGTGGTAACATTTAGAAAAACAGACGTCCCAGTGCATATTGGCATGTGAAACCCTACCTTTCATATGTTTCAGTATTGACCTCAACCATAAATATGGAAAGGGTATGAAATTTATGAGGGCTCCTTTTCGGTGTAAACGATCCTAAGCCACCACATACAGTGGAAAGCAAAGGCAAAAACACACACAAATAGACTTCGTATTCAAATATCTTTTTTCAATCTAGTTCTTATCTAGCCTCAAACTCACCTCTGGGTAGGTGCCAAGAGCGAAGAGCGCAAAGTACGGCGTTCTGCACGGTCCACTTAAGTGTGTCACCAGAGCGAAGAAATCAACCAGGGCTTCTTGGATATATTCACAGGTATCGTCATCAAAGGGAGGGCAATAATCGACTAGTAACGCACGAGCTGAAAATGAAGTGGAAGGTAAACCAAATTATAGTCATCAAGGGGTAGCCAGGCTAGGGGCATAATGTCCGTACTTTCGCACCACTATACTAAAACCAAGGCCATTAACGCAATGTTTTATCCCCACATCCATCCTACTGAGAATAGTGTGTATTTGAAGAAAATAATATGTTTTCGCCAGATGTAATTGTAATATGGTGGTCCAAGCCGCTTCTATTCGTATTCTGCGGGAGCTAGAGTATGACCTCAGTTCTTTAAAATCAGTGTTTGGTTTGCGTCCTAACTAAACCCACCTGGTTGTCGGGAGAAGACAGTCCTTACATCTTTTGTCGTCATTTTTGTTGTTCACCACTTGTTTATCGTAGTACAGGATTAATTCTTGGCTCGGACCTTGCAAAAAACATATTACAGAAAATACTTTTTCACTTTTAAGTATCTTTTTTTAAAGAAAACTTATTTGTATGCACGCGACATCACAGCTGGTTAATAAAGTTATCGTACTATTGGTGAGTTTCCGGGGACCGGTTACAAAAGCTTCCACTAGTCCCAGTAGCGGGCAAAATTTGCCAACTAAGAAAGGAAATCGATGGTAGATTTCAGTCATACATTTTACAAACTTATATTTTGTTTTCCTACATTGGTCTTGTACCCAGTTTTACTTTTTAGTACTGGATAAGTCCATTTTTTAATACAATACTCATCAAGATGAAGTTCCTCCTTTTGTTCGGGTAAATCTCCATATATGCCTCGCCAAAATAATGTCTATGTGTATGTAGCGCATTAACATGGAAAGGGGTTTCGATGGCAGTACGACCACATAAATGTTTACATACTCTTGACCGTTAATCTCGGAAACTTGGCAGTACGAGCCTTTAAATCCTTACATACTCTTGACCGTTAACCACGGAAACTTGGCAGTACGAGCCCTTATATTACTTATTCTTAATCTTTCAACCTCATAAATTTGGCAGTTCCAGCCCATATCTTTACATACTCCTGACGGAGGAATTGGGAAGTACGAGCCCCAGCTAGCTCAAATGATGTCTGAAGTCAATTATTATGCAAATAACTATTCTTTCGTTTATTTTAGCGAAAGCCAAACCCAACTGCAATAAAAACAGAATTACGAGCAATTGAAAATACACGCTTCTTTTATAAGAACAGTATTTTAATTATCTTATATAAAGGAAAACAAGGCTCAAATTAACGTATGAACAATCTAGGCTGGCACTTGGAATCACAAATGCAGTGTTTACTTTTCTTTACAAAACTCTAGTATTCTCCTCAAACTCGACTGTACATATCGAGCGTCTAAATGCAGATGTTGAGATCGATCGAATTTTGATTGTAATCTAGTCGGCTTGATGATCACAAATTAGGTATATTTTGAACAAATAGCAGCTCAGTTGAGGCTGAAATTTTATAAACAGTTAAGAACAACGAGGCTCGGCCAAAATTTGCTGGTACTTATAGAAGATGAATTATTAGGCACTAATTTGTCCATAAAACAACTGTTTGGCATTGTTGGCGTTGGTACGATTACGTGTTTCTGAACTTTGCCAACTGCGTTTTAGCTGAGACTCCGCATTTATTCAGTAATTCTAATGACAACTTTAGCTTCGATTCACGATTGTTCTTAATCTTAATTGTTCTGTACCTACAACCTTATCAGCAAGCAGGCAATCGGAAACTTCACCGAAAAGTATTTTTTTATAAATGGCTCACAAATTGTCAATGAAAGATGGGGTAGAGGGGTGAGACATTCAATACTTCAAGCAGTTCTGTAACTTTTAACAGGATGGTTGAGAAAAATCCATGTCAAAAACAATAGTCAATAATTGATTTGTAGCTGTTTCCCCATTTGCGCATGCAGGAACTCGGGTTGGATCCGACCCTCGATTGCTCTGTTCTCCACTTCAATTGTTCTTTATTTTTATGTAAACTTGATTTCTCGTTGTTCTTATAAAATTGTTTCTACAGTCGTGAATATAAAAAAACCCCTGAAATTTGAATGCAGCTAACTCGATCTGGTAGTAGTTTACATATACACTTGAGATAGAAAACTACTGTTTTGAAACAAGCTCATAAGGAGAGTAAAATAGAAACTGACACACCTACCCCGTCAAAGGAAACAGATCAACATGAGTTCGACGAAGGTTTTGTCAATTGTAGCCGCCAAAAAAAAATTTGGCTTGCTGACACGTCTGTAAGTGTCAAATAAAATCAGAAACTGATTTGTTATACCTACGGTACGTACGCGGTGAAAAGACAAAACATTTTGATTTTTGGCGGGAAAACACGAGTAAGCGCGCGTAAACTTACGACTGCCCCACACGCATGCGCAGTCAAGCACATGAGGAGTTTTCTTAATTCATACACCAAGTACTTGAGCCTGGAGAAGAAGCCCGCTGACCAGTGACTGGCTGCATGTGGAGCATTTTATAACTATTAAAAGAAGCAAAGAAAAATCTGGTGTTGAAAGTTTTCGCCGATAATTTACTACAAAATGAGAGATGTAAAGGGTTTTTTGGCAGGAAAGCAAAGCGAAAATGGACCTCTTGCATCAGGGTGGGCCAAACTGCAGGAACTTTACGACAAAAGGTAAGTTTGTCGTTGGGCAAAGTGTGCCGATTGAAATTTGAATAACGATTTAAAAACACTAAATATATTTATTTGTGCTTAGTCATTCTACAACTTGGAGTTTGTTTAAAATCACGTCTTTCTTTGGAGAAGTAAAACGTTCTATTTTAAGAAAATAACGTATGGTAGTCATTTGATAAGTTACAAGTAGTATTGAACTTTTTAGGAGTGACTATGAGCTGGTGCATGAATTGATGAAATCATGAATGGTGTATCTTTTATTCTTGGGCTTTGTGGTCAAACACCAAACTGATTTAGATTATTTTGATATAGTACTATAAAAAGAAGTGAAAGATTTATTTTGGTTTTGTCTTTGAGAAGCTACGACCCTAACTAGGGCTGTGAACGACCACCATTACGCTTTGATAGACTTTCAGATTACCCTGCCACTCATATAGTCTTAACTTCAGTCCAATTCACCAGGCAATGGCCAATTGTCACTCACTCACTGTGACTGTGAGAATTTGTTACAAAACCTTGTGGTATACTAATGGTTAAGATTATGGACAAGTTAGGGTTACAATTAAGATTAGGTACAGAAAGGACTTAAGTTAAGGGCATAGTATAGACTGAGTATAGTAGGCTCTAAAGGTAGTAACTAATGTTTGTGCCACAAAGGATCAAGTCTTTGAGCCTTGGGGAATCTCCAAGGTCAAATAAGCAGAATTTTAGTAGTTCAAGTCTTGTCTCTGTCCTTTCAAGGTTTACTGTAATTATGTTTTAACAAAAATTACAATAAAAAAATCTTTATTTCCCTCTGATGAATATATTTTTATAAGTTAGAGTTACAATAAATAGTGTCTAAAATGCACAAAATACTTGATTATACTAATAAAAACACAACTGAATAGGAAAAAATGTTAATATAGATAAGATTTAACTGGCTATTAAAAAACATTGTGTTTGAAAATCAGCATATTTACATATGCATTTTTGATTCTATCTGTGTTGACTTTTGGACAAATCACACTGCTATTTCTTAATAGGTACTTTGTCTTGTCAGTCTTAAAGTTTGCGGCACAAGTTTTATAGCTCGAGATGTAATTTAGTTCGAGTCTTGTCTTTTTCCTTTTAAGGTTTACTGTATAGTTTTTATTTAGCATACCAACATTCCAAATGAGAAATTTTGGTGCTTAGCCGACTGCAGATTTCAAATTACTTGTACAGTATCTTGATGTTACTTAAGATTTGTCTAGCAGTTCAGAGAAGTCTTTGGGATTCAATATGTTTAAGTTTGCTAGTCTCAAATTTATACATATAGGAGTTGACTCTATTAGCCTCAAGTTAATTTTTGTAGAATCAAAGGCTGTTGTAAGGATCCTTATCAAATTCCAAGAGAGTGAGGGGAAGGGGGTTATTCACAGGCTTCAACTCTCTAAAAAGACATTTCTTGCAGTATGCCTACTTCCAGACTATCTAGTAGATTTGAAAAGCTACTTGAACTTACAGAAAGTTGATCTTTCTTGAACTATAAATTATTTGAGAGGTTGCGGACTGTTTTCTTAATAACAAACTACAAATTCGAAAATAATACACTATTATATAGTTTCGACAGGTAGTGGCAGTGGTTTCAAGCTCTGTTCAGTACTTATCAAAATAATGATATACAGTCATGTACAGTATGTGCATTTATTTATTCTGTTCAAATTAATGGGTTTTTAAAAAACTGTTCCAAACCAGTTATATAGTTACAATAATTTTTAACTGTTAATGTATTTTATTAGAAATGCAAGTTTCCTTCTCCCTCTTTTTCAACCTTTCAAATAACTCGCTAGAAATGTGCCTAAATGCTATTTTTGCCTCAGATGTCTCTGTCTGTTGTATTGAAGTACATTGTAATGTATGAGGCATGCTAAGTTGCAAAGCAGCTGCAGACGTTTAACAGCAGGATATCCCATATAGTATTGTTATTTGATAGTCAGAGTGAATGTCTGACAAAAATTGTCAGAGTACAGCTACAGTAGTTTAAGTACATGCATGTTTTTATTTTTAACATTTCACTAAAAGTGTCTGAGCAGTACTAGTTTTAGTAGTATAAACTTATAGTCATACATGTCTACAGTGCAGCCAGTGTTCTAGCCAGCTTAAAAAATGGCACGGGGCCCTCATGGAAAACTCAAAATGTTGGGTTTTTTAACTCAAATCTTCATTAAGACAGTATGCAGGATCACAAAAAATGGCAGGGCACTGGAGGAAAGCGACAGGGTGCATAGAAAAACAACAGGATGCTACCCCCTGTCATTTTGGCCTAGTTAGAACACTGGCAACATTGTAGGCTGAAGTTGGCCTAGGAGAGGAAATGCTATGGATAGAAGATGCAACTTGATGTTTGCTCATGCTTAAAAGTGTCCCCGGGAAGTTTTGATGCAAAATCTAGGAATCAGTACATAATTTATACCTTGCAATGTAAACTTTATTTACTGGTAATGGATTATCTTGTTTTTCAGATTGTGGCATCAGCTGACCATGGCACTTGCGACATTTGTAAAAGAAGATTATTTTGAAAAGAATGGAGGATTATTAGAGGTGGGGTTTGAACACTGAGAGGAACCTCTTAAGTAGAGATTTCAAGCTTTTTATTTTTGAATTAAAATGCCCTTAGTAATCAACAGTTGATAGAAAACAGAATTCTACCTTATTTGTACTTATAAGACATATTTTAAAAAAGGTTAACTAAATAGTTACAGAAGTACAGTAGTTGGTACTGTATGTAATTTGGTGCATGCCATGGACTCTTCCTGAAGGTGTGTAGCACAGCAAATGCAGTTGCCTCTCGAGGTCTGTCAGAACTTGAGCTTGCAATAAGTGAGATACAATTAATAGATTATTTTGTCGACTATAGCAAGTTAAAGACTCAAAAAGATTCATTTTGGTTGCTGGATTCATTTTGCATGGGACAATTTCAACTAGTTTTGGACAACCACAAGGGACCCCTTAGTTGCCCTGTGCACAACCAAAAGTTTCAGGACATGTTTAATTGAACCTTTGTAAGGTTGTGGTGATGCTGTTTGAGATCATTTTTTATTTTTTCCTCTGCGGTCACAGTAACAAATACTGAATTATGATTGGTTCTTAGCGTATTTGTGAGCGGGCAAGATTTTCCTATCTCTGACCACAGTCAAGGTAGCCTTCGCTGCTTCACCTCTGGTTCGCCCCTTAATGTGCTTGTCCGTTGGAAGGAAAAATAAATAAGTTATTTACCGGCTTATGGTCAGTCCGTATAGGAAAAAACTGTGACCTCGACCTGAATATGGTGACCTCGGCACAGAGGCCACGGTCAGCATATTCAGACCTCGGTCACAGTTTTTCCCTATACGGACCTCCCAGACAGTAAATAACATATATGTAATGGGTGTGATATTGATTGGTGCAGATAGTTATGATAACAGTTAGGATGATTATTAACCAGTGACATAATTTGTGACAGTGATAAATAAAAATTTTTGTAAAGTTTTTACTACATACATACAGTGCACAGGAATTTCTGCTGATTAATACTTGTAAACAGCAATTGTTTTAATACTCGTACTTTGAGTGTTACTATAACTGAATTTTAGGCTGCTACTTACTGTATAATTATAGACTGTCTTACAGTAACTGAAATAATTATTTAAAAGTTTCTGCCAGTTCATTTTGAATGACAGCTTTCTTCACTTATTATAATAAAATATCTTTTTATAATAAATTATGACTTTAACCAACATTTCTGCTTCTTTTTCAGTTGTATGAAAACTTTCTTGCAGACTTTGAACACAGGTAATTAAATTACACCAGATAGTTCGTCAAATTTGGAGAAAACACAATTTTGACAATCCACAGACCAGGGGGATTAGGGATTCCGAGTACCCTCTGTTTAACTTTAAACTGAGCAAAATGTTAAATAGCATAAGTTTTGTTTGTTTTTCTTTGTTTTCTTACTTTATATTTGGATTTAATGCAAAGCAAGAGCTTGATAAAACAAAAGAATGTCATTTACATGTAGGGTCACCCAAAGGTTTCAGCACCTGATGCACATCCATGGTAGTGAGAGAAACCCAGTCCGTAGTACACCCCAGATTAAAGAATAGATTTTAAGGAAAAAGAAGATAAAAAACAAGAAAAGAAAAATTGCTAGCAAGAACCGGCAGCATAATTACTTGTATAATTATATAGTACATATCTAAGTTAAATATTCAAAACTCAAAGAATCTCTGATGGCACATGAGAGGCAGTCTAAAAAACACAAGGCCTATTCCTTTTTAAAAACATTTAGGAAAATTCAGGTTATTTAAACCTTGTACTAGAACCATTACTGGCAGTGAAAGTAGGAGGTGGACGGAAACCACCCATTCCATCTGTAATTTAACAGAATATATGTCGGCCCTAATTGTATGACTAAGAGATTGGTTTACAGTGTACTGTATGTATCCCCATTGACTTGAAATTGTTTTAGAACTACATGGTAATAATAGTAATAAAAATAAATTATGTTATTCACAGGATAAACCCATTGTCTCTGATGGAAATCACACTGGTTATTATCAAAGAGTTCAAAGGTGTGTACCGTAACTGGGGTCAGTGCAACCCATGGTGAAGAGAGAGAGCTTTGTATAGTGTGCTGTCAAGTGTTGTCACTTAATTCTGAAAAGTTACACTGTCTATGTCTCCCTGAAATCTATTTTTGAGTTTACATCATTTGTTTAAAATTTAAGTTGCAACTTACAAGTGTCATCGATCGTCTCATTAGGAATTGGATAAAATTTCAAGAGTTTACAGTATTTAACAACTATCCCCTGAAGTGGAGGTGAATAGTGAAGTATATTCCAGCGAGCTTTGAAGCAGTGAGGTGAATATTTTTCACTAGGCACCGACACTGAGGAGGATAGTTAATTTGTATTAACCCAACAGGTCAGGGACGGAAATAACGGCCGGTGATTGGTAATTACCAGTCAAATTTAGCTTAATCACCGGTCAAAAGTATAGCTGGCGATATCAATATGACAATTAATACTAACAACGAAATAGAAAGTTGATTTGATAAACAAGTCATTTATTACATTCTCATTTCTTTTTATTGATTTTT
>JAOBRG010122214.1:0-51137 GCA_027574985.1 Umimayanthus nakama | reverse complement strand
AGAATCTGGGTGGCACGTGACCAGACCCAACCAGGGTCTTTCTCTCGAGAGAGGAAAGAGCCTGGGAACGAGGTTGGCAACAAAGGAGCTCCCGTGTTAGTTTGCGCGCCGAACCTTATTTTGCACCTTGTTATGTCGATTCGAGACTGAGCGCTACCAGAAGAAAACTTTTTGCAACTTGGGTGTGTCACCAGCCAAAAGTTCGTTTGCAAACTAAATACAGTCTTCACTTCTTGTTGCTATAATAAGGTATATATTTTCTTCCTCTTGACGAGTTAGTTTTCCTGATACGTAACTATCCATCTTATTGAAATTCATTTTGTTCTTTCTTCCTTTTCTACTCCTCTTCGGCTTGCTTTGCGCTTCAAGTTCTTGTTCTTTCAGCTGTTGCCTGTAGTGTGTGTTTGAAGGTTCCTACACCAGATGTGTTGGGTGATTTCGTGGGTTGTCTTTTATTCTGTTCAGCACGATGAAGAATGGCTGTAGTGTGTGTGGGAAGATCCTACAGTAAATTTCTCGGATTGTCCTTTCTTCTGTTCATCACGATAAAGCATGGCTGTAAATCCTCTGTAGTCAGCACTCCCTTCTCAATGTTACAAAAACAATCACTCCAAAATACGTCATACAGCAGGTCCTAAGCGAAGCCACCTAACCTTTGTGTCCAGCTCAGACTCAATTTTGAGAAAATATTTTCTTTGTGCAGCGTTGTACCTTAACGGAATTTGGATGTCCAAGTACAACTGATCATTGTCATTTCCACAACTTCCCTCCCCCCCAAAAATAGATAAATAAATAAATTCTGGAAGAATTTCCAAACATTGCACTCTTTCAGAATCCTAATTTAGGGTCTTTCATGGAGTTTTTAGATCGTTTTCAGGGACCTTGGCACTGAAATTCAACAACCTTTTGCATCAAGAAGGAGCTAATAGAAATGACAAAACATTGCTCTTTTTTTCTATAAAGCAATCCAACAGTAGTAGTAAGAAAAGAAACATCTTGACAATTATCACATTTTCAATAGCTTGGTACTGAAAATGCATTGTTAGTTTCTTTGTAAAAGAAGGTGTAACCCATAAAATGAAATTCAATTCTGTGTAAAAACTATAAGAATTGCGTGTATCAGGTTTAAATTCAAAGAAGACATAAATGCAGTTTATAAAACAAGTATAACGAAAACATGCACCAGCCTTAGGTTCAAAGAAGGAATGTTCAATTAAATCCAGTTCTGCAAAACAACTGCAACTCCTCCCTGTTGAAGCCTTCCAAGCGAGGTTAGATATGATTTCATCCACATTCAGCGAACCGAGGTCTACCCTTGGCGAGGGAAACAGACAGCGGCTGGAGGTTCCAATATATCTGAGATAGTGTAAATAAGTCTCAGTGAAATAATGGTTTCTTCTTCAGTTCAAGATGTTTAGTCTAATTTCTATTCCACACCCGCCTCTCCGTGTTAGAGAATAAGAGTTAACTTCACAAGTTTCTAACATCTGGCTGTGATCTGGAGCGTTCCCCATTGTCTCATAGAACACTTCAAGAATCAGAGTTCTGAAACCTCTCCAGCTCACAAGGAACTTGCTTTTAAACCCTGCATCACATTTGCTTTCCTTAACCCAGTTAACATCCACAAGTTCGTCTAAAATTCTCTTCAATTGTATTTACACACCCCAACATTTTCATTGTTTGCTAGTATACGTTGGTCAAAGCAGTTTGCACTCAAAGAGGGCATTTCAATAAAATCTTCTAAACTGTTGCTGAAACCAATTCCAGGTACTGTTTTCTAAACTCCATTTCCTGAAGCTTGGGTATCTTCTTTGGTTGGATCAGCTCCTTCAATGACCTGTCTGTCCTGTAACCAACATCAGCTTTCTTGTAGCTTTACCTTGACTTCTTATTGTTCAGGTGCATCTTCAGGAGTTTCCAGGCTGTGTTTGTACAAGTTTGCAATTACCCCTTTTACAATCTTTGGCATTAATTCTTTAAAAAGCCTTTATTGGAGTTCTCAAACTACTAAATTGAACAACTGTGCTTTTCCAAACACGAGTTTTTGCGATTTGTGCTAAAAACTTCCATTTCCAACACCGAAAACAATAAAAAACTTCGACTTTGATTCACTTACACTTATTTTTTTAGGAAATCACCAGGCATTTCTAAGGACCCGAGTCTGAATTCAAGGGTTTTCAACAGTATTCGAGGGTTTCATAGACCGCTGGAACCCTGATCCATGTTATAGCCAAGGCCTCAGACAGTCAACAAAGACCAACAATTAACCAAGAATGTCAACAAGATCTTAATTGTACAAACTGAATATGATTTAGAAACACACGGCCACGTAAGAACTGGGGACGATTCTTCCAACCATGACAGCCTGGGTTAACAAGCTTTGAGTGACGGGGTGTAGATGAACGTGTTTCTTTTGTCTGCCTCCATTTACAAGCCCACAATTAAAAACTAACGATTTTATTATCTCATATGTACAATCAATATAATATTTGTCTTTTACTTTTGAGATCTGATGTGGATATCACTGATCAATACAAATATCCTTACACCATAGAAATAACCTGTTGTACATGACATGTTTGGCATCTGGCCACTCATAACCTGTTACAATGTTCCAACTAGTTCTAAACCACAAATGTGGTTTTTGTTGCTACTTCTTGGTCATTTTGTACATCTGTCAGTGATGCCATCTTCACATATATTTCATGCTTTTAATAAAAAAGGCGTAAAAACCCACATTGATCGATCTCGAATGACCACAGTGTTCCAAGACTTGTCCATAAACTTTTACAACACCAGTTACCTTGTATTCTATATTGTTTTGACATCCTTTCATTTTGCTGAAAGTATTCGAAAACCTTACTTGATGCTTGGAAAATTTTAAAAAGGATCATTTACTTTGCAAAATATTCTTGTGCTGTTCAAGGACACAAGTTATTCACAAACATTTAACGACTTTACTTTCATTACCAGGAACTCAAAACTTTGAATTAAAGCATTCACACTCACTACTTTTAGAATACTGGCTTGGTAAAATTGGTTTTCTGTAAAAGCACAAATTGGTCCAGTGAAGCAACTAAATTGGTGACAGGGTTTATTATGGGTCAGTTCTGTATGAAAAGTTCACAAACTGAACCCATTACAGACACCACCTATTTGACAAAACATAGTTTTCAACAGTGCTGGAAAAGATGTTCCGGCAACTATCAAGGAAAAAAAGAATACCATTACTTTTATTCTGAAAATGACTTGAGGTATAACACCTTTCAAAAATATCAAGAAAGCACATCTCGGAACCCCCTAGATGCTGCTCGTAGTCTCACATTTGACCAGACTAACTTTTATATGCTTCTGCTGGCCTTATCAATCCCAATCATTTAATCATACAAGCAAATCTCAAGTCTTCTTCACAAGCTACTGCTTGTCAATGCAACTACAAGTACCTCTTTGTAGTGCTGACAGCATAGATGAAATGAACAAGCTAGAAACCTGTTTTTAACTTTAGACAATTAACACAGTGAGCTGTTTTCAACTGATCTCTTTAAATTTTATTGTCTTTTCCCCAAATTGGAGTCGGCAAAGAGGTGATCTCAGTCCTTCAACACAACAGAAGCTCTCATGATACATCACGTCAATAATTTTTCAACAAGTTCTCCAAATCTAAATATCAGTAAAGAGTTAATTCTGTAAGCAGTATTCTAGTTGCAATTCACTTGTCAGTATTCTTTCCACTGTCTTGGCCAGCATTAGCAGATGAACTCCAGTTTGCCTTGTAAAGAAACATGTTTCTATATATAAGTTGTCCTATAATCTATACATATCAAAAATAACGATTACGTTTGTGTGGTGAGTCCATGACAATATCCATAGAAGAAGCCGACCTTTTTCTTCCATCTCTCCCTTCAGTATCGCTCAAACTGGATTCATTGAAGCTTCTTCTTCTGTTTGAATGAAAAACAGTTCCTAGGCCAGCTGCTGCAAAGAATGGGGCTGTTGCTAAGTCGGGATGCACTTGGAATGGGTCCAAGGGACCATAGCATTGGACTCCAGCATCTACGCTATCGGAAGCAAGTGGTTGCAGCAGCATCCCATTGGAACCTACAGAGGCAGTACAAGTGCTATACACATCTGATGTCCGTCTGGGTGGAGAGCGACCAGACAGATAAGAGAGAAGTTCTTCTCGCCTGATATGCCTTCGTTTCTTTTTGGCCCATGCTAAGATTTCCTTATTGCGTTTCTGGTAGCCAGTCTGGCACCCTAGATCCAAGCTACGCTTGTGGCAGTCAACTCCATCTAAAATTCAAAACACACGTTTTTTACTTTTTGTTATAAAAATTACAATTTCCTCAGAACTGATTAGCCAATTCAACCCTTTATTTGTCCTCAATCTGACAGCAGAAATTAATTAACAGAGAGTGTCCAATAACAAAACGCTGTTGTTGGACAGTTGAAAAAACCAATCGCAACCTGAGTTCCTGTCCTTCTGACCAATCAGAAACATGAAAATAGTTACTATGAATAGCAGCGACAACCCTCTGAAAAACTGTGGTCAAAACAAGACGGCAAATACTATGCTTTAACAACATTCTTGGAATACGATAAAACAACCTTGCTTATTTTCTTCTTCTGTTTTCGGAAATTGTAATTTTATTAATGGATTTGTAATAGATTGAAAACATGCAGCTTGTACAAGAAACTGACTCGGACTGTTGGTTCAAATAGGCAAGCTGCCTGGACAATTGCTGAAGATTACACAATGTATGTATGTATGATCCATTTCTAAAGACAAAATGAAAGACTGTGCAGAATGACGAATAAAAGTGGAAACCATCACACCCTAGGCACAGAGCTTGGAACAGCACCAATTTCATGTTCTTTGTTACATCTTACTCCAAGCTTCATTATTACTTGTATGTTTGCTTATTAAAGATTATTGATTGTGTTTGTTTCTCTTTCAAACAATTCTATTGTTTATCAAGAAGAAAATGAGAACAGGTGATTACAATCTTTCTGAAAGAAACATTTTAGTCATAGTGACTAGTGCCAAAATGGTCCTTTTTACCTTGATTGCTAGCCTTACTAGACTTTTCCATTGAAGTGTTCATGAAAACACTGAGTATTTGTAACTACTTGCAGAAACTTCAAAACTACAACTGTATTTCTATACTTAAGTGTTCATTGACATATTATAGGTTGTGACCAGAAAACACATTGTACTGTTACGCAAATGAGTATATTGATATGCTAACTGGGGTGCCCCTTTGCTGTTTGAGTCTGACAAGAACCCTGGAAACCCTAAAATATTGAAATAACCAAATGTATCATTATTTATAATCCATTCATAACTGAATAATTGAATCTCAAGGATGTGAAAATGCAGGTACGGCAAAACACTTTAGAAGCTGAACTGTTTTCTTGATTTAATAATTTTACATTTAATTATTATGAAAAGCATTTCTTGTCAGATGTCGATAAAACAACTTTTGTGTCACTTTTAAAGTTGCACTTAAGAAGCGTCATAGAGAAAAAAACATTTTGTTGAGTTTTTGATACCAGAAGCATTTCTTCAAAAGATGCCCTTGTGCAGGAACTGGGGTATCAAAAGATCGGAGGATGTTTACTTGTGCATGGGCACTTACTTGGTCAAACATGGTATTTTCCTAAGTTTTTGTACTCGTAGGTGCCAAAGAAGTGTTCGCCCCGCATCTTATTTTTCAATGTTTTTCCTACCCTCCAGAGCTTAATAGGGACCCCTGTTTATTAATTTTTCAAGCCCGATAATGAATCGCAGGCCAAAGCAAACACAAGCATACCTTTCAACAGTTGATACACTACATGTACCACTATTAAAAAATCACTAAAACAACAATTGAACAGATTTAGTACATTCCTTTTTTTAATATACTTGATTTGCATAAATTTTAAGTCATGATGCATTATGAATTTAACCAAGAAAGTGCCAACGTGCATTGCACCCCTGTGCCACAATGAATCCGGCAGAAGTTTGGGGTTGGTTGCTTAGTTTAAATGTACAAGTCTGGTAGGTTTCCAAAGGTGTAAATAGCACTTTACAACAGACGTTCTGTGCCTTGGCATACTCCTGAAGAGTCAGAGGCAGCATGTATTAAATCAGTAAGCAAACAAGCTGCTTATCAGAAAATTCTTACGGAAAACCTGGTTGGCGCTTACTTGAACATGAGCACTTGCTCAGTCCAACACATCTTCATCAACATCCTGAACAAAATACTCCAAATGGCAGTGTCAAGTGAAACCTGCAGTTTTGCTACTTGATTCATTCTCAGCTGTAAACAACTTCACTTTGACAGTGTCAGTGAACAAGAGCATTGCTTCAAACTCAGACTTTGCACTTCTGAAGCTGGTACACAGAGTGACAAGTTGGTTAGCTTCTTTTTCAAATGCTTTCTTCCATTCGCAATTCACACTGACAGATAAACAATCTTTTGAGCCCACCAGCTGACAAAAGAACATAAGTCAAGCATGCAATTTATTTGGCCAATAAGATGCTTCCATTGAGTATTCTCTTCATCACACATGTGTAACCAAATTCTTGGTTTTTTAATCAAAATTAAAGGCACATAACCTTTCTTTTGTTTTCAGTTAGTCGACAGACTTTTTTCTCTTTTTTTTCAATTTTTTAAAAACATCTGACTTCCGCGGGTTTTGAAAAACAGGAAATTAAATTGTTCTGACTTAAGCATGAATTTTGAGTGGCACCTATTCAAACAGTATCAAACAAAATTCAAAATAATGCAATCTGTTTCAAACTAACAGCAGAAATAATATTTATTCCCTCACTGAATAAAAAATAGAAGAATTGATCAAATTCACCACTACTTTGATATGTAACATTTAATAAAACAAAGTTTATTTGGACATAGGAAACTGGGTCTGGTTATTTAAAGGCTGGTACTAACCCTAGATTAACTATCGATAGGGTCTGTTAAGAGTTAACCCAGGATTAGTACCAATTGGGCTTTCAACAACCAGGCCAAGAGTAGTTTAAAATAATCTAGAGAAAAATAAATATACATATAACAAACAAAAGTCTCTCAACCAAGGTTTTAAAAGGAATGGCAAATCCTAAATATGTGCCCTTTTCACAGCTTTGGACTTTTCAAACTACCCACAAAATCAGGAAAGTGGCATTCCCCTCATCTAGGATTATTAAACTAGAGTCTTATTAAGCCTTCGATCGATTTCACTCTTACATATTGTTACCACAGTGACCTTTTACTTTTTGCAAAACTTACAACTTAGCAAGACAAAAAATGTTGTCACTTTTACTACCGTTTTGAAAGCACCGACATTTTTAAATATGTCTTTGAAGAACGCCCACAACAAGATATGTACATGTAACAAAAACGCGCCGATTTATGGTAAATAAATGATGTATTTTGCCCTGGAAACACCATGAAAAATAAAGTTTGAGGGCGGAAGGTCGTGCCGCCAAGCGTGTTTTTCGAACTTTACATGTCGAATGCGACAGTAATTCTTGAGGCAGCTTTTCGATCTTAAGTTAAATAACACCAATCAACTTACCCTTATAAAGAAGAGTAACCGTGTTTGCTGTATCTTGAAATGGAGACCAGAGGTTGCCGGCACAAGAGCACACATTACATTGACTTCGTTCTGTAAGTGTAACGTTAAAAATAGAATCAACCAGCCGTTGTCGACAATCAACTCGATGAAAAGAACTCAAAAAAGGAACTTCTTCGGTAATCACCGCTTTAGTTACTCGTTAAATTATGTACCTTTATAAAGCTGAGCACAAGCAGTAGCAGCATTCTGAAAGGCATTCCACAGCCGTTGTAAAGCCTGTTCTTTTTCCGCTGGCAATCTCTCCTCGAAATCCGGTTGAGATTCAACTTGTTCAATGCATTGTTTCTCCCAGCTCGTTAACGCCCAAGCTTCGCTCTGATTGTCAAAATTCTCTCTGTCTCTTCCTTCCATCTTTTAAGCACAGCAAGTCAAATGGCTTTGTTGTGCAATTAATTATTACGTTCCTTTTTTACGTACATTCATCCACTACACGTTCGTCGCCATCTTGCCCAAGTTTTTGTGTTTTCAGCTTCGATGATGTTTGAAATGCATGATGGGAAATTTAGTACCGCAGAGGCCTGGCCACCAAGTTCAGTCTCGTTCCCACTTTCCGCTAAGTTTCGGAGTGTTGGAAGGTTCCATAGGTTATTTGTGAATTTTATATAAACTTGCAGATTGGATCACACATTAACTGAGCTACTCGACATGTTTTCCTTACGGTTTACTGCGAGGTCAGTAGCTGTTTTTAAGGTGCAAAGTCGGCTGTTATGGAAGAACCCCAACCAAGTGTCGGTGCCACTTCGCCCCTTGCACGGCTTGGGACAGAGAACATTCACCGCAGTGCAGCATTTCAAACGACCATTATTATCCTATTCATATATCCGAGGGCTTCAATCTCATCAAGTCAGCAAGTTATCTACAGTCACTACTGCCGCAAGTGTCACTGTTGAGGGGGATTTCCTGGCTTTATCATGGGACAACAACACCCAGTCAAAGTTTCACCATATCTGGCTGCGTGACCATTGCCGGTGTCAAGAGTGCTACAATCACGACACTCACCAAAGGGAAGCGGACATTCTTCAGATTCCACTGGACATCAAGCCCAGCAAAGTGGAACTGGTGGAAGGAAAGAAAATCAAGATCACATGGCCAGATGAACACATGACAGTGTACAGTGCTGATTGGCTGCGGAAACACACCTACTGTGGTACAGCAGAACAAAGCCAGGAAGATGAGTTTGTTCTTTGGAACTCCAGCATAGCTACAAACTTACCTGAACCTATGAAATTTGAAGAGGCAATACACAACGATATACAACTCTTGGAGTTGTCCCAGAGGATTGTGAGATATGGGTTTGCATTTCTTGAGGAAACACCATGCACTCTTGAAGCTGTTGAGAGCATTTCCAATAGACTTGGAGGATTTGTCAAAGAGACTCATTATGGAAGGTTGTGGGAATTTGGGAGAGCAGAAAACAATTTAGGGTTTGCAGATACTGCTTATACCAGCCAGGCAATAAGATGTCACACAGATGCAACATATTTCATGGACCCGGTCGGGCTCCAGTTGTTGCACTGCACTGGGCACAATGGCACAGGTGGCATGTCACTGTTGGTTGATGGTTTCAATGCTGCTGAAGTTCTTAGACAAACTGACCCAGATTCATTTCACTATCTCAGTAAGACTATTATACCCTTCCGCTACTTTGAAGAGGGGAAACTGCATTTGAAAGCTTGCGGTCCGGTAATTGAGTTAGACCCATATAACAAAGGAGTGTCTCGTATTAGGTATAATCCTCATGATTTGGCCCCTTTGGATTGCTTCTCGGCCAATGATGTACTAAGGTTTTACAAGGCTTTCAAAGCCTTCACTTCCATCCTCCGAGCACCTGAGAATGAGTTCTGTTTCAAACTGTCTCCTGGAAAGTTATTGATTATGGCTAATTGGAAAGTTTTGCATGGTCGTTCAGCGTTCACAGGGAACCGTTCAATAATGGGCTGTTATGTGAACCGGGATGATTTTCTTGGCAAGCACAGAATTTTGGAAAAAACTGGTAATAAGTGAGTGATTACCATACATCATGATTGTCAAAGGGAAGGCATTGTTGATTAACCTGGTTGGTTCCTGGAAGGAAGTGGCTCCTGAAGACTAGAGCACATGGGATTTGTAAAAGATTTGAGACTGCATTTAGCCACATATGCTGGTTTCACTCCATTATTCTACTTTTTGCATGACAAGATGCAGAATGTCAGTTATGAAATGCTTGAGTACTCATACATTTCCAGTTAGTAGTACAACAATGTGTATGAAAAGATTCTCTAAAATAATATATTTTTATTAGAAATTTGTATGAAGCAGAAAATGAGCTGCTTGGGCTTATGACAAAAGCAAAAAGAGACATGGTCTTATGTTACATTATTGGGTGCTAATAACTTCACATAAACAAGATGTCGAAGTGGAGTAAAACTAAAAAATTCATTAAAAACAGTATTATCTGTAGTTTTGTAAGCTCGTTAGTTACCATTTTGTAAGGGTTTAAATTGATGTATTTGTGGAGTGGATAACAAATAGAGGTCAGTGCAAGGATGTGTGGTGATGCAATTTCAACTTCAAAAGTTCAAATTTATATAAATTATGCTCCACAGTTTGTTTCATTTTTGGCTTGGTTTGCCATTTGACTGCCTTACAGGTAGTAGACACTAAAATCTGACAATGAAATGTATATTAATGAAAATCTATACAATTATTTTTAGTGATAGAAAAAAAAGCCTCCTTTAAAAAAAATACGAGCATTTTGCAATGCAAGAACAGTGAATGATATTGCTTTTGGGCCTTTTGTGGATCTATCACTGGACTGGTATTTAAACGTCAATTTAAGTGTACTTGATCATAAAGTACTTTTACATAATTATTAAGTTCTCTGTTATTTTACTATCAACTAGAAAAGTAACTTGATGAGCATGAAAAAACAAAGAGATGCAAGATGTGAAGACTGCTATCAAACACAACAAGTATTATTTTATTTAAACACGTGATATTGTAACGACTGTTGTCTTAGTCATTTATCTTAGTGGGAACCTGAAATTTATGTGTACTGTATGCATGTTACTGGTAGTAGTTTGACATTGGGAGAGCGCATTATCTTGCAACTGATCACCAATCGATTGAACGTGGTCAAGTGTCCAATTAACCAATTTTCAGTGTTAATAGCCTATCAATCAAATGGTATTTTGCTTTTTGGCCAGTGTTTCCTAATCAGTACACTTAAAAAGGCTGGAGCGTGTATATCAAAAAGCCAAAAAAAAAAACAGAAAGGAGGGAGAGAGGGGAAAAATGGAGAAGGGAGAGGGGGAAAAGAGAAGACCTCAACCCATTCCCCCTCTTGCCTCTTCCATTTTTCCCTCCCTTTTCCCATTCTCTTTGTTCATTTTTTCAGAGATAGCTCACTTTTCTTTTTTTGTGCAAATTGTCCATCGCCTCCGTACTAAATTCTAGACTGCATTAAATAATTGCATTATAAAGAAATGATACACAGAAATCAGTTTTACACCCAAAACAAAGGTGCTTTGACTCTGAAGATGACTTGTATGTGTGGTAGAGACGTCAGAAACAACCAACAATGGTCCTTCTAAGGGCTACATTTACTTGGACGATCAATCAACTGCAAATCTTCCAAGACTGCTAAAGATGACTTCCACATGTCAGTGTCAAAAGGTCGGTCACAACCAATAACTGCCCTTCTCGGGGTAACATTTGCGTGGTTGATCAAATAGCTGCAAAGTCTGACTCAACTGGATCCAGACCTTTAATTGTAATACCGGTAAAAACAGAAGTGAAGTGTAATAAATTAGTTAGCAGAAGAAAATAAACAGAAGATTTATTTGTAGTGTCAAAGCTTTGTTTCCACGCTGTTTTCGTCAGGAATCAACACTTGTGAGTTTGGGAATGAGCTGTGACATTCGCTGCTTCAGTTCTGCATCGTTTCTGGTTTACATTGAGACATAAAAGACGGAAGCAGAAGTAGTGATCGACTTAATGAAACCTATTCCATTTTACCTACTTTCGTTGAGTTTCCATTTCCATTCCTTGATTCACTCAATAATGGAAAGTCTTGTTTTAGCATCTTTAAGTTTGCATCGCTGGTATGAAACGCGGGCATAGATTCATGCAGATTATGTGTTGTTATTTTTGTCAAACCATAGTTTACTATCTGTTTTTGTTCTCTATTTTTTCCTGTTTGTTGGTCTTGACCATGCACAAAACACAAAAGGTATTGAAGTGCAGATGGACAGCTGACCAGTAGAAACATTTGGGCTCACACGTAAAACAATAAGCACAGTAGCGGTTTGTTCAACATTTAACAAAGCAGCTTTTTTCATTTGTTAAGCTTTCTAGGGCGTGTTCGATTGACTCTACTCCGGAATAGGAACGGACAGAATAAAAACTTTGTTCAATCCTTTTGGTTACAACTCCTGCCAAGTTAGAAGAAAAACACAATTGAGTTGTTTATCTTGCCCGAGTTATTACTTTTTAACTGGATATTTGATTGTTCTGCGATTCAGGGGATAATTTTGAAATTTTATTCGTATTCCAGAATAGACGGAATAGGGTCAATCGAATGAACCCCTAGTCTTATAGTTTATCACAAATTTAATGTTTGCTGATACAAGCAATTCTTTTCTTAGTCTACTTGCCATCTTTATTACACTTGTGCAACGCCATTGTACCGTCGTTTTCAGATCAGTCTGTTCTGAATGTTTCTAGGTTAATTGAGCTAAACAAGATTTTACTGGTACTTGAGCACAAACAAACTAAATTCTCAAAGTTATTGCTTTTACTGTGCGACCATCAAAACCGTGAATACCTAAGCATATTTTTGTAAAGCTCGTCGTTTCTCAGCCAAACGGTGACATCCTACAACTGTAGTTAGGGTCTCATTCTTATTTTATTTGTCTTAGAAGTACATTATATAAAAGAAGCTCTATTGCACAGGTCGCCCACGACCCAAAATTGTCAGTTAAGCAAAAACACTTCTAAGTATTTGCCTTCCGTGTGTGCGACCGGATTGTCACGCCAAAAAATTTAGCGAGCTGCAAAACTTCAAAGATTCCGTTTTTGGCAGCTTCTCAAAAGTTGGCAAAATGTTATAAAATGCGCAAAATAATGTTCAATCAACTCAATGTTGACAATGGCTTTCAGTTATCAAATGATACAATTACAATAGATAAAATAAAAATGTTACAATGCGAGCCGGATGGAGTGCGCCACAGTGGAAATTTTTATTGGTATTAGTTTTCTATTTGTAAAAATATACATAATAGTTCTTTGGTTAACACATCATTTGTGTGTTGACATCTGCCGTTTACAACTACTTACTGTAGAACCGCCTGCGACCATTTTGAAAATTTTTAGGAAACAGTTTGCTTCATGTCAAGTTTAGCTCCAGTAAACACGCGCAATTCAAATTTTGTTGCAATGATGTGAAAAGATTTTTCCGTACACTGTCTCAATCCCAAACGAATTAGATAAACGTCCTGTAAAAACATAATTGCTATACGTGCTCATGGTTTCGTAGTCGCACTGTAATACATTGAAATTGTTGGGCCCGGTTGTTCGAAAGTTGGTTAGCGCTAACCCAGGATTAAATTTTTGACCGGCAATTGGGTTTACTTTCTTAACGATTGATTTGGGCTATCATTTCGGGTTTACGTAGTTGTATTTCCTTGGGGTGTACTTTCAGTATTACTTTAGAAAGACCGGACTTGTTTCTAGATAAAATAATTTAGTGTAAAGTTTTACCTAACCCTTGCAATTTGGTTTGAGTCTACAGAAGCGCTTTAGTAATCTCAGATGACTATGACATTTACTATCGTTTTAGTGATGATTTGAAGCTCAAATTCTTGTGTCTGACATTGCTCCAGGATTTTGCAGTATGTGTTCTCTCTTTTCTATTGCATCTAAGATCTTGCGTCGTGGACCCAACGGCAAACCGATTTCCCTCAAATCACTATCACTACAGAGTGAGAGAGCATGTAGATCTATACTTTCTCGTGCAAGTGATGAGGCAAACTGCTCCAGGTTTAGTGAAGCTAGAAATGTCACAAGTGGAGCCATTTCGGGGTTTTCAAGATCAACGTCAGAAACAAAATCTTCAAACTCTATGGAACGCAAACTAAGAAAATCATTCATTGAATTACTGTCGCCACTTCCGTGACTGTTGCGACTTGCACGGCTGCCGCGGCTTGCCAGGCTTCCGGTTTTGAATCGACGACCGTGTTTGTTCGTGTCATAGTGCATTTCTGTTGTGACATTCCCTCTGCCATCACGCTTTTTGATCATGTGACCTATTGACATGTCACTGAAGTCCTCATCATCGATATCAAGTGAATCCAAGCTGCTGGTTAACCGTTGATTACTTGTCCTGAACTTTTGCTGGTAGTCTCTCATGATTGTGGGATTGCTTCGTGCTAATGAATGGTTACTATACACTCCTGAGTCCCCAAAACCAGTTTTGTGTACACGTGTAAGATCGCTGCCAGACTTATTGCCTATGGAACCCAACTTTGAGCGGAATGCTCCGAAGACTTTCGATTTTGTAACAACAGAGTCTGAAAATGCATGTGACCTGACGCTTTCGTTACCAAAACTCTCACCATAGTCGGTTGACAAGCTGGTAAGCTGTGAAAATGGCCGCTCTTTTACACTACGATGAGTGCCGTTGTGGTACTGATGTTTGCCATTCATAGTTCCGTAAAATTCAACTTCAGTCAGTTTGTTATTTGAGTGTTTCCTTTTGGTTTCTTTTACAACTTTTTTCTCGTATTGTTTGTCTCTTTGTTTTTGTAACTTTTCCTGTTTCTTGATTCTTTTGATCGTGTCTTTCTTTGCCTGCCTTTTCTGTTTTTCCACCCCCTTCTTGTTTCTTATCAACTGAATTGCAACAAGGCCGTCAAGATGGCGGACACATTCCATCCTTCCCCGCCGAGCAGCCTCTTCAAGAGGTGTGTGTCCTTCATTGTCTAAAGCCCAGACGTTTGCCCCAAAGTTGGTTAGGAAGGACAGACAGCTGAGCTGTCCACACCCAGCCGACAAATGAAGCGCAGACTGGCCATCGGGAGTTGTCTTGTCTGGGTCTCCCCTGTGGAAGAGTTACAATCATAGTTTCAGTTAACAAACATTAACCCAGGGTTAGAAGTTTGAAGACATTTGGTACTGAGAAAACCAAGGAGTTTTGAAATTTTTGAAAGAACCGCCCACGAGAACCTCGTGTTTGTTGTCATCAACTGTTTCCAGTCACCATTCACCATCAATAAACATCAGAGCAGGGACAGCGGAGCTACTTTGAAAGTGGTGAGACTGACAAGTGACTCAAGGTGGTGGGGCTAAAACACTTTTTTCTCAGTATCCCTTAATAATTTTGCAAAAATGCAGTAGGGCTACAGCACTACCAGCCCCTCCCCCTCCCCTCCGCGGCCCCTGAAGAGTACTATGCGCTTTACTTTAGTCTTAAATAATAATTGTGATGCATCTAGTATATTGCTGAAAGAAATATTTATAGTAAACGTTTTCTTTTCCTTTCATTTATTGCTGATATCTAAGTTTTATCAACGTATTTTAAGCTGTCTTGTGGGGTATAAATATAATGACTTCACTGCATTTCTGAACAGAAACGCGAAAGTTAAAGAAACATTACGACTTGTGCCGTATTTACCCGTGTATAATGTGCACCCATGTGTAATACGCATCCCTATTTTGAAGCCTGTTTTCACGGGAAAAAAGTATTTCAACGTCATTCTTGACGAAAAATAATTTTGTGGAAAAATTCAGCAGAAATGCCAAATCTAGCTCTACCCCCGGGGCTATGCCTGCGCGAAAATCAGTTACGGGAGTTGATGCAAATCATTTTATGTTCTGTCTGTTCGGTGTTACATCAAGCTTGATGATGTTTTCTTTAACTGTTTTGCTGCTGCACCGTGCACGATCGAACGCGATCCATTAGCGCAACGCCTGTAACAGTTATGTGAAAACTAGACTTGCTGGCCACGTGACAAGATTCAAGATGGCGCAGCTGAGAACATTTGCACGATCTTTTCTCTTTCAAATGTTTGCGCATTAGCTCAAAAAATCAAAGATATAAGTGAGTGGATCGTACTTTTACAAATTCTAAGGGAAAATTCTTCATGGAACTTACTGTTTCATCGAAATACTCGAGCAAGTGCAACAGATATTTAGTCGTGATCGTAAACAAGTTGCGTGAATGATGCTACTGACAGTTACAGACGTGGACTTGCGGGCGTGGACTGAAGTGATGAATAAAGATAGGCGGACAAATTTTTGTCTTGATCTATTGCTACTTGTTGCATAAAATTGATAGTTGTTCGACTTAACACTTTTTTGTGTTTTTATGCAAATTACCTCATGAAAAAAGGTTCCATGTATAATGCGCATCTTGATTTTAGACGAACAATTTGTGAGAAAAAAGTGCTCATTGTACACGGGTAAATACGGTACTTATTTCAGTAAAATAACGGAAGACTTGGAACAAGTTTTATTAAAGATTATTCGAGAAACTATTGTGATACTTAAGAAGGTTGTAAGTTTTTTAAATATTAAAAATGTTTTTAACTTAATTAAACAATTCAACTTGATAAGTAATCCTCAGAGTTTATACAAATGACATCCCATTCTTCTGTTTTAGTGGTTAAGTAAAAGTGCTATTAAAGTGACTAAAGGAGACGTGAGATACAAAAAATCACTTCGAACAGACTCGTTCAGTTAATTTCTTTGAAGAACCCAGTTGTGCCACTTCTTTCTAGGGATTCTATCGGCGTTGTCGTTCTGTTATAACTTTTTGTTCAACCAGCAGAATCTATGCGAGAGGGGATTTTTGATGACCAAATTAAATGTGCCCAGTTTTCATCAATATTTGATGTTATTGCACGTAACTGTGCATGACAAAGTGACCAGTTTTTTTTCTGTTGTGGGAACAAGTAGTAAACTGTTTAAATAAGTTTTAGATCAAGCGTCATGAGCTTCGCACTGCCCACGTATAACAGCGCTGTTTCAAGAAAGTGAAGTCCAAACAAACGCCTCCATTGTTTAGCAACAGAACACGCAACGGTCTTTCAAAACTCGTGGAAATCAAAATAAACGCCTTCAATCTTTAGCAACGGAACACGCAACATTTCCTTGTTTGCAAGCTCGATGTCTATCTAATCGCGTTTGGATAATTGTGTTTTAGCTCTCTCGTTTCCAGTGGGACATCGCTGCTAACTAGCTCAGCTGTTGCCTGAAGCAAAATGTCGGTTGCTGAGAGATGTACCATTGGCAATTACTTCTAAGTTTATTCTATTTGTTCAATGTAGCGATGGCGGCCATCTCGCTTGACTGAGCCAAGACAAAAAAGTCATTCTATGCTTCCACGAAGCTGTATGAAGTATAAACCTTCTTTTTTTTCGAAGAGAGACTGCGAACGGCTTTGAAACATATGGTAACTTGAATTAGACAAGTAAAAATGTAAAGAGTTTTACTATGGAAGTTTTCCTGCGCCGCTTTCATTTAAATAACAAAGTAAAACTGAATTGGAAATAATGATTCCAACTGGTTTTTTTACAAAGACGCTTTGCACAAACAAAAACTAATTCTAAAATAGCAATTTCCATAGAAAATAGTTTTAAACAAGTCACACCAGGCATGTTGATAGCAACTGGATCGGTCTGGTGTGTCTTCTTTGTAGACTCACAACGGAAAATTGGCGAAGCTTTTTAAGATTGTAAAAGCAAATTGCAGAAGGTTATTTAAAACTGTTACTGTTAAGAAATCACTGTACGAAGTCTGTCACATTCACTAACGACGGCCGGAATAAAGTTTTTCCTTCTATCCAGTATTGTATATACTGAATAAATTGAACTCTTTGTTTTCATTAAAATGATTAACGAATCGCTTAGTTGTTCTTTCTTCTTGTGGGCGCATTCGTGCTTTAGAACAGAGATTGCTGTCTTGATTTGTAGCCATTCAAGAAAAGATTAAGCCAAGTAGAAGATTAAGAATCCTAATTTGAATTGGCATTGTACAAAGCGAACTTTTAAAAGCGCTCGTGGATTGTTTTGGATACAGCGTAAATTCATTTTGCATTTTCAAATGCGGAACACGGAGTTTGGGTTGAACTTGTAGCCGGTGTGGCTGAACTATTGCGACTGTGAAATGAAAGAAATCGCCCAAAATAAGGGCATTATCAACTATGGAAAACTAAATGATATTTGAAACTTTCAACGTAAACCAATTTGTGAATTTTGCATCAATTTTTAATCCCATTGAAAAGACAAGCAAAATCGTTGTTATTTGAAAACCAAAATTAAATTTAGGAAAACCTTACCTTTATCTGACAACCACTGTTTAGTTTAGGAAACTCGATTTTATATCTTAAGCTTCTCTCAAGCAACAAACAAGACTAAAACACAAAATGTCGTTATAAAACTGTCTACGGGTTTATCTTCGATTTCGTTATTTAAAACATTTACCATTACGAAGGAAATAAACATATTACCATAATGCAAACTTGAAAGGAGATGCAATTACTGACGAAAAGAAAAGAACCGCAGTAAACTGTCTTACATCACATTTTGACAGATTTTGTTGGTATAATTGCAACCTCCACTGCGAGTTCACCGATTTCGAATTTTTTATCAAACTTCGTTGATGGAGTAATTGAATTACAAACATAAACGTGTTTCTAGCAGGTGGACATATTCTTTATACTGCGATTTCGGTTTACGTCAGGAAATGTGTTTGAAAGTCACGACTAGAGATCCTTTAGCAGGTAGAGACTTACCCTTTTCCAACTAAAATCCTTAAAGCTTCGACGTTTCCACAGCTTGCAGCATAGTGAACGGGGGTCATTCCGTCCTCGTCCCGTTTGTTGCAGTCTTTCTTGGTTGCCGAACGAATCAAATCGAACAGCCCGTCGCGCGCAGCTCGGTGAAACAAATCACTCATTTTCAAGCTTTGAAAGTTGTATCAGGTGTTGAAAAAGAGCCTTTCAAAAAGTAAATGATCTTATTTATACTAGTGGCAGTGCTACTCAAAACAATATCTGTTCGAGAGCAGCCTTCGTAACTTTTCTCACAGCATGAAAAGTATAAATATATCCCAGAGGACCTTGCGAGTATTAATCACCCGGAAGACTAAATGTACAGCCTTTGTTAATTATCGCCAAATCAACGCTAGATCCTTCGCTCATTGTGTTCTGACATTATTTGCATTATCCCTTCCAGACGATATACATATTATTCATATCTTTTATGTCAGCGATTTCTTAAAACGTTCGACAACAGCGCTATTATTTTATCAGTGTAAATGCACAAAAATAATTATGCCACGAGGTAGAGCTCTTTCACGCAGCAAGTAGACAATACAACCTGAAACACAAAATGACTCAAAGGACTGAAGACTCTTAGTTTTGAGTTAGAAATTATCAAAACAATAAACCTTTTCACCCTGAGCTTAACCTTGTCACCGAATATATTAAAAGTCTGATAAAATGAATATGCATGTAGTGAACCAACAACACTTCGTATTTCTTGACAAGTGTGCCGTTATTTACCAGCCTGGTTTTTTCCCCTGTCGCTATGAGCAAACAGTTTCAAAGTTTGAATAATTCTCACTTTGTACATGAAGAACGTTTTATGTGTACATGCAGAATACTTTTATTGACCAATGATATACGAGAGTTGCATGATTTCTGAGAAGATATCGGAAGATACCGTCACGATCCTGAGGCGATGTAACAAAGCATTCAAACAGCAACGTTAATAGATTAGGAAGCTTCTTTCCGATTGGTCATGATCAGCTAGACAATTGCCAGTTTTACCCCTCGGAAACAGAAGAACTGCTGTGTCTACAATGACAGAAAATATCCCGGGGCAGGGTAACAGTTTTTAGACCATGTAATTAGCATGAATAGCCTGTTTTGTTGAACAATTTCCGTACAAAATTGGATCGTTTTTCGTGTTTCTTTCCTGGTTATGGAGCTGCCGACCACCAAATGTTTTTTCAGTATTTGTATAGAGCGTAACAAAACACATGTTAAACTTTTCATTATAGTTTGTGCGTCATCATCATTTTAATTGCTAAGTCGGTAAAGGACGTTAGACATCACACCTACTCTAACACATCACACTGTTATATGTGCAAGAACGAGAAGTCAAATTAGGTGCAGTTTTTTTTCTTGAAAAAGTTAATACAATTTAGCACAGTTGAGAAAAAATTGGAATACAACTTTTTGATTGGAATACAAGTTGTTCATTACGTGCGTCGAACTTAAACTGTTTTTCGGTTGAATAGCTAAGTAACGTGCAGTCGGTTTTTCCTATTAAATGGTCTCCTAATGAGCAGAGTTACTGATTACTAACACTGCTGGTTACCACACAGGAAGAATGTCTTGTCAGCTAGCGATTTCATAGTGATGGAAACTGAAATTGTTGTGACAACGGTGGCACACTACTGGTACGTAGTGGAACAGTGATGGTAAACGACACTGGTGTCGAGCCTGCTGTAGTTCCATTATCGTTCACATCGCTGACGTTTCAATTGTTTCAAAACTTCGTATTTGACGCCCTGCGTCATGTTACCATAACTGGCACACTCGAGTGTCACCCACTGAATACTGCGAAGTTTACGAGATACGTTAAACAAACGAATGTTTGAAGAGTAGAGCATTCTCTTCATTCTCGCATTTGGAAAGGGAAAGGAAGGGATGAGGGCTTTCGTTAATGTCTGGGCGTTTATCGGATTAAATGCTGTTGTTATCTTGGCCCCACAAGTTACCAGCTTTAATCATTTTCTTGTATAAATACAGTGTAGCACGGATATATAAAGAGACTTTTCCGCATAGGTGCTAACGCCGGAATTGTTTCTTCCTTAAACATTTTGTAGTTTATTATACTTTTTAGTTTCTTCTAGAAACTTAAACAAACACACATCCATAAAATCGCTTGATCACACAGTACAACCAAACAGTTCTACGCCTCGTCGAAGAAAACTGAGTCATTTCTGCGCATGTCTCATGGTCGCAAAAATTAGAATAATACAAACACGTCCGATGGCCAACATGCTTGCCTGTGAGAAAACACTAAGCATACTAAAATATCGAAAGTGATACTTATTTTTTTTTTGGGGGGGGGAGGTGGCGGTATCAACGGTCACGGAGGATTCCTTACACTGAAAAGCCCCATAAATAACACGAGACGGCACAAACGCCGTTAGGTAAGTAAACTGTATAATTTATGAGACATTTCCAGCGCCCACTCAAAATGTAACGACACTCGGCCATTGCACTGCAGGCCCTTATGCAAATTACAGTAAATGAATTGAAACTTTGAGCGTGAAAGTTTCATTACGTCACTCTACCTAATTTGTTTTAGGAACTCTTAGCCCCGTTCATAAGTGCGATTTTTACAACGATTTTAGTTGCGATTTTTTCAGTGATTTCGATAGCTAGAAAAATTCACACTTGTGAACTGCGATTTTGCAAATTCACATCATTGTGATATCGCAGATGTTTGGACATGTTAAAACTTTACCGTGTATTTGGTGCGATTTTCTTCGCCGAAAAATTCTCACCTAAAAATCGTCGCAAACATCGCGCATGTTCACCGACTTTTGGAATGGTCTGCCTTTGTCTTGGTACAAGTCGGAGACTCTTCGGAAACCGTTGAAATCTGTCCGATTGTCATACCCAGACCCCACAAAAATATATATCACTAAATGGCAGGTGGAAGTTGTGCATGGTTGCCAACCCTCCCGCATCCTGCTGGAGGCTCCCACATTGTGCTTTGAACCTCCAGCACAATGAAAACTAGGGAAAATCTTCCGCATTCTCATGGAAATTGAAAAACTCCAGCATTTTCTCCCGCATTTTGCATTTGTGTTAGAACTGAGCAGTTTTAGCTTAGCTTTTTAATAACAAACTCAACTTCGACTCGCTGTTATAAGGCAGCGTTTTTAATTTGCTTCTGGTTTCATGTGTTTCAAACCCAAGTCAAAATTATTTAACTGAACGGAGCGAAGATTAACCCAATATCCCCCTGACAAAACCCCTTATGTAGTACCACATCACGTCAGATTAGACTGTACCTGGACGTCTCCAGCATTAGAATTTCAAAAAGTTGGCAACTATGGTTGTGAGAACATTAGATACAACACGATCATTATAATTTTCAGAGCAAAATAAAATAAATTTTGTAAGTTTTGTATTTTATTTGAAACTGAATAGAAAAATAACCAACGGAATCGGCAAAATCCGTTTTTATTCTTCATTCTCCTACTCTGGAAATTTTGCTTAGTGACCTGTGCTTGAAAATGGATTTAAGGTAATCAAGAAGAAGTAAGACAACTGTACCTCGTGCCACAATCGGCAATTTTTGATATAGCAGATTTTTTCAATATGGTATATCAACGAATTGCAGTTCTCAAAGATTTGTTTCAATTTGAGATAATTACCTGAACCAGAACGGCAGAATTTACAAAGCAGAGGTTATGGAATAGGCCGAGACAGTGGTATGCCCAAAAGAACACACCCTTTTTCCATCCAACATAATGTTGAAATAAAAAGAAGATTCAATGAATCATTCCAAGACTCCATTGATAAACTGATACTCTTAGGAGCCAAATAAACGCCTCCCCTCCCGCTTATTAATTTTTTTTGAAATTTTCTCACCCTCGGAGCTTAATAGGACCCCCCGTTTATTAATTTTTCAAGTCCGATAATGAATCGTTGGCCAAAGCAAAACAATAATTGCTCCGCGAGCAATTTATGTTTGCACGTTCTCCACAATGCGCGTGTCCTGGTCTGTCATATAGTTAGACTTGCTACAAGTCGACTGGCAGATTTTTTTTAAACAAATAAATCAGATAAATAAAGAAGTGTCGAAGGCGCGAGGTATTTTTAACCGAGTGCGAAGCACCTTCGAAACTCCCTTATTTATTTGTTTAAAAGGAAACTTAACTTCAAAAACAATCTGCGAGTCGACTTGTAGCAAGTCTTTCATGTGTAGTGTGTCCCCTGCTGTGTTGCCTTCCCACTTCGCTCCAGGAGGTTTTCTGCAATTCAGTAAAGTACGTTTATTAAATTTTTCAGAAAATTCCCACGCCACCCCCGTTTATTATTTTTTTTTAGAAATTTCCCAACCCCCGTTTATTTTGACACCCCCCCCTCCGTTTATTTGAGTCTAGTACGATTCTCAGGTCCATGTACCAGAACCAGACCCACAGAAACCAGATCGCGCGGCCCTGACACGCGGATGGCACCGGGCACGAGATTGCCTGCAGCGAGCCTGGAAGAAATCGCTCGCAACACAAGGCAAATTGCTCTGTGCACAACGATGTTTTCAAAGCAAAATGCTTCAAAAGAAAACGAAGAAGAAACATGTGCGAGAAGAAGATTTTCAAACTGGACAGCTAGTTATTTGAGATGGAAAATGTGGTAAGTATTGTTAGCTTTTGAAATTTTAAAAAGTGTAAATTCTAACTACAGTACCATTGAATGGTCCTTTTCAGTTTCATGGTTTTCGCCACCGTTTTGGCGAGTTAAGTAGGTTGAAGATTTGCTGGGTGTGTAACATGTCTAGGGTCCGGGAGAATGCTACCGGAGGGAAAACTTTAAAATTTAGCTCCCAGGGAGGGCGATTTCCTGCGTTTTTAGTCAGCAAATTTGGCACCTAGTGTTAGAACATGCTATTGCATTGTTTCAGAGGAGCAACTGCAGCAAGGCGCAGCAAAAGCCGGGCTGGGAGTTTTCCGTGATAAAAACACCGTCCACCACCTGCAAGCAGGCTAAGCTTTAGAAACCAAAGTGAGATTAGCATGTTCCTATTTTTTGAAACAATTTATCTTAAGAAGTGTTCAGAAACAATCGAAAAAAAGAGAGTTAGACAGAAAAGCGGCTCTGACACGTGTGAGCAGGTGAAAAAGTGCTGAGGTGTGTGTCACATGCTCAAGGTGTGTGTCTTGGTAGGTGTGGGTTTTGTATGGAAATTTGGCGTCAAATATTTTAATAACACTCTAGGTCAAACAATGTTATGAACTGAAAACCTAAAATATCTTATGACAGGGAACTGAATGCACAGTCATGAAGATTTTTGACAGATTATAGACACAACAACTTAGATACATGCCTTGAGGCTTGAGCATGTATCGCACGCTTCCAAATGACTTCACATTTGCAGTAATTCACATGACTAGCAACTGAATATCCTGCCATACTTTCTCTGTTCATTAAGTTGAGTCACATGCCAAGCATTTTTCCAACCTTGGCATCTCTGAGATTGTTGTGTTAGAACACCAGAAATGGCAGTTCAGTGCCCTAAGATTGAAAATTTTTGTGGGGTGAGGGGCATGCTCCCAGACCCCCTAGCAATAGGTGCCTTGCTTAAGACAGTATCTGATTAAAAGCCCTCTGAAGGTTAGACAGTCTTGTAACTTTTCTTTGTTTCTTTACAACTTATAAAATCCATAGGATAATCGCAAATTATGAGTACAAACTGGATGAGTGCACACCAATTGACAAAATCTTGAAAAACTCGCTGGATGAGAAAGACATTTTTCCCGACGCAACTCTTTCTGGTGATGTTTTGGGCAAAATAGTAAAGGATGTATGGAAAGGAAAGGTCAAGCGTATCAAGAGGGGCCCTAGAGGCAACTCAATTAGCAATTACATTCACTTAAAACAAAAATGTGATCCAGACGTCGTCACCAATAGTAATATGGATGAATCACTCAGCTGCAAGTTCAACTCAAAGCCTCGTGAAAACTGGAATATAGTAGCAGATTGCAACGAAAGATTGAGTATTGTTCGCCTTGAGAAATGGGAGTTTGACCGGCAGCGTGTTTCAACAGAAATTTCTATCGAGAAACGGGAGAATAGAGCTATAGAATGGAAACTCAAGGCACATGGTTGTGTGGTGGATTTGCAAAAAGATCTGCAGATTCAAGTTGAAGATGATGTTCAAAACCTGTGTCTTTCAGAACACGTAGAAAATTTGATTGACTTCATTGATAGCTCACGCTTTTGTGAAGGCCTTAAGTTACTCCAAGGGGAAAGAATCATGGCTTTGTTACCTCATCACTCAGGTTTAACAAAAGATCTAACTCAAACAGGTGACCATCAAGAAGAGATAAGAGCCTTTTCAGATAACTGTTTGCTATTTGCTACTGCTGGTGATCACTGTTCAAGTTGCTCTAATCTGTTAAGGGTTCACAATGGGAGGAAGAAAAGGAAGCTTGCTCAATCAGAAACTGAAGTTCACCCTAACTGTAACCACAGATTTATGTCCCAAAGTGAGATTGAGCAGCAACTACAAGCAGAAAAGCAGGAAAAGAAAAAGGCACTGGAGAGAGAAAAGTATTGGCGTGAGAAATTCCTGGCCCAAACCAGCAAGCTTGAAAATAAGAATATTAATGAAGACTGAAGCAGTAATTTCAAGGATGTAAGTACAGCAATGCCGTAGCTTGGCAAAATGGTTAGGGGGGCCCACCTTGGCTAAGTGAAACCAAGGAGGGTCTTGGGGTAATTTTTCAAATTTTACCCTTAAATCGCTGCAAATGCATCATTCATGGGGAACTCATCTATCAACCCACAGACAAGCAACCTCAGGTGGGGGAGGTCATTTGGACCAAACCCATAGATTTTCGAAACAATTGCACATAAAAGATCAAGCTTTGGCATACAAGCAGCTTTGGGTTAGCTTGTTACTTTCCATAAGAACTGTTGCTATGGCAACAGACGTTTCACAATTGTCAGCCCTCTTGGGTTTTTCAAAAATCATATCCAATGCAAAAATGCACCGGATTTTACTGGAATTAGTAAAAACATATTTCCAGCCTTAAAAAGGATAATAATTGATAGTAGAGTCTAAAAGAAGAAATAAGAACAAATTTTCTGAAAGATTTATAGTTTCTATTTCGAACTTTATCTTGCATAATAAAGTATGCATAATTTTTAAGTGATGACATCATCCCATTGACGTCAAAAGATGCACTCATCAGACTACAGGTACTGAAAGTTTCATTTTTATTGCTTGAAAGATTCAAATTTGGGGGTCCATTTGACCCCCCCTCCCTCCTCCCTGGATGTTTGAGGGTTAATACTTTTTCCTCCATAATTGTACTCCCCCTCCCCTAGCTGTGGCATTGTTGGGGCATAGAATGCCCCAGAGCGGCTATAAGCTGCCATTGTTTGGCTGTATATTTGAACAGTCCAGTTCATCCCTAAAGTTGCTACCATTGGTGAAGTCAATAACTCATATTTAGGTGTAAATGGACTTGGTTTCAAACTGAAGGGCTTGAAATGCGAATCCTGAAAGGTTACTACGTCTGAAGAACCGCCAACCAATGCAATGTCAGATTAATAGTTAAAAAATCGTTTAATAAAAGTAATCAACCAAACCATGACATGATTTAGAAAGCTGTTCTATCATCAGCCCTGCAAAACTTTGGTGTTTATGACAGGCCCATCTTAAAATTAAAAAAAATTATGGCATCGGCTTTATAGTGATATTGTTCGCTTTTAGCAGCTAAATGCGTGACTTTTCGTTTTTAGCTGTTTTCCAGATGTCATGCAAGACACGCAGGTCTCAACTGAGCTCCAGTTGGATAGACGCAGTCCTAAAAGGAAACGAAAGTAATTACACAAACACGTAGCCAAAGCCATTGAGTTCAAGTTTGTCTAGGATACCCATGACTGTTCCAACTTTTTGCATGAGTTTTCGTTTCTTTACACGATATTGGCAGGTCAGCTTAGAAATGGCTTAGGCGGATGTATATCTTCGTCTTCCTCATATTTATCGTTCAGTTTCAATTAAACGATTAATTGATGGTTGTATCGGCTCGTCGGCGATATGTTTGCTTTTCCGCATGCATGGTAAGGATCTGAGAGAGTTCAGACGCTGTCAGCTGTGGCCCCACTCCTTCGATTGTAACTGTTGTGGTTACCATACCCGGAGGAGCAACAGTTTTCTTCGTACTTTGTTGCGAAGGCTTGCCAATCAAGTCGCCATAGATTATGTTGAAATCTTTGGTAACAACAATTTGTTTCTCCATTCTGTTAGACAAACCAGGTGTCCTGTTTCTGCGTCCTGATGCTGCGTGTGTTTTCCAGTGTTGTGACAAAACACTTGGTGTTTCAGTGTTATTCAACTGCCACCTGCTGGACTTTGTGCGGAAGCTTGATGTATATTAAACAAATAACTGGATTGGCTCGGGGACTTCATGTTAATATACAGGAAACACCTGCCAGCTTAATGTATCACGCGTGTGAGTTTAAACAAGTTCAACCGAAACCACTATTAAAAGTACGAAGGGCGTATTCTAAACTGTTGCTTTTGCTCACTAGTTTTACCCGCTTGATTCTTAGAGAAACGAGGGTATGTTACGAAGCTTTGAAAAGGTTAAGGGGATGTTACAATGTTTGAAAGAGCAGCAACTAAGTAAAGCGTTTAGAACTTTTTGATAGTCTTGTTTTCGTACCAAAGCTTAAACTCCGTCCACCGCGGTACGTTTTGGTGAAATCCCCGTTTTCAGAAGTTCTATGACCGAGACGTTTAGGAGTCCAGGGGCAAGCTCCGGAAAGCCTTGAAAATTAAGATGTACTGCAAAGGTTTTCATGCATTGAAACGTTTTTTTATCTGGCCAAGGTTATGTTACTTTGCACAAGTGTTTTCCGTTTGATGGAAAGATTGCAGCACGGACAAACAGCAACAAAACTGATGCAAAAATGACAATTTCGGTGCCATTTCTTCGAGTTTACTGTTGGTTTAATATTTAATACTTGTCAGCGGCTAGCTAATATTACCTGTCTCCGTCACGTTTTCAAAAATCCGCAAAATGGTCTCCAAATCTGCTAAATGAAAGCTAGGGTTTTGAAGAAAAGGAATAACCAAAGTGAAGGGGGTTCGACCAGTTGCTCAGTCGTTTTCGTTCTTGTGCGAAGTGTTGTATTTTCTCATTTCTTATCACTCCGCTTTCTTTTATAGACAAAAATTTAAAAATGCTAGATTTTTATTCTCAGCTTTGAAAAGGCATTTGACGGCTCTAGATTTTGGCAAAAATTGGAAAACAACTTGTATAGAACGCAAAAAGTAAAACTATTCTCAAGAGTCACTCATTTGCATCCCATTTGGTAGCCGACCACTCGAACTGCCATTCCGAATCAGTAAGAAAGTACTTCCTCGCTGCAGGTTGTAGCTAGCCTGCGCGGCTTTGCCTTTGGGTGCCTGAGGAGATTTCGTCTTGCAAAATAATTGGTATTGCACTTCTCAAATGGTGTATCGAATATTCATGATATAATGTTCTGTGGTTTGTTAGAAAGATTTTTCTTGTGTTTAGCGTCATTTACAAACTAATAGATTAATAACTTTAATCAACTAATCCAACCCCTGACCTAGAAATCCCGATCCAGAACAGTTTAATGAAACTCAGGCCCGTTTCAAACGTCGCATTCTCATGCACTGAATACAACGCAAATGAGGTAGAACGTAAGAATTTATTCATTCGCGTTGTATTCGTCGTAGGAGAAGTGCGACGTTTGATCAAAGGGTGAGAACAACGTAGCTGCTTTGTTTATGTGAAAGAAACTGGCCATGCACATTGTCTTGATGCAAGTCTAAGCCCAAACATTTCTACTGGTCATTTGTTCATTTGCAATTAATTCATTTTGTGTTTTGTACATGGTCAAGGCCAACGAGTATTAGAAATAGAGATGACAAAAACATCACAGAGGATGCCGAGTGCCATAATCAATCAACTATGCCTAGAAATAAAAAAACTTTTCAAAAAAAATTGAAGGAAGGGAGCGTACATCAATACTCTTTAAGTTCTTTATTATCTATTCCATGTAAAATTTTCGGATACAATTTATCACAAATAAAGTTACAGTTCATAATTATTCATAATCTTGTTAAAATTAAAGGACCCCACCGCAAGTCAGAGCGACCAAACGCTTTCAAAGAAAAATAAAAAAGGCAAAGATTCAAGTAACACTTGTAAAAACATCCACACAAAGCGCGATCGTTGTTTAGAGCATAAACAAACAAAACAAGCGTCCAAATATTAAAGCAAAGGGAAAGGGGCAGAGCCAGTGTGGGAGTGCATTATCAGTTACAAGTGAGTTGAAATTCGACAGGTCTGTGATTGCAGACACTCAAGTCTTTATCTGAAATGCAGCACAAAAAGGGAACCAGCTACAAACTCACGACAACAAAAAACCAAGCAGGTTAGGTTATAACCAACGTTTTGCTTTCGCAACGCAAACAGTTGTCCAACCATTTGCGACTCAAGTCTTTCCTTAAAAGCACACACACGAGGACTTTTTCATGAGCTTTTATAGCTTCCACGCACTCCAAAACCACGTGGTACTTCACCACCACGTCAAAGACAAACGTTACTACGCATGCGTCAGTCGTTATGCACGGTCAGCGGTGGGTACTCCGTTTCGTCATCCAGTCTCAGGTGACCAATCTCTTGCTCGACGTTGCCTTGCCCGGTCGCTTGGGCAAACCTGTCCATTGCAGCCTCTCCTGCGGGTGAAGCCGAACCTGGGGGAACAGGACAGGACTGGGGCGAGGAGGAGGTCCTAGAACGAGAACCAGCTTGTTCTTCCGGTCGTGACGACGGCGCGGTTGCCGTTTCAGCCGACGTTTCGTCTTCCTGCAATCCGCAAAAGACACGCACGTCAGATATCATAACTGGTACCTATGGTAACAAAGGTAAAGTAAGGCTGCGTTCACACTGCTCCAGAGTCCGGGTCAATTTGAAAACGGCGTTTTTAATTTATCCGCATCAAAAGATCTCCGTCCACACGGGAAAACGGATAAAAGATCCGCATCCACACTGCAGCGATGATCCACTGGATAAACGCTTGAATGCACCTTTGAGCATGCACACTAACAGCTCACGCTAGTTGTTTCGTCTGTCTGTCAAAAAGACTCATCAGTAATTTTAAAAAGACCACCGAAGCTGATTACTTTTCATGAAGTAACGACGAACTACAGTTAATTTACTAAGTTCAGCAATCGACTATAAAGCATCGAAGATGACAGCTTGAACGACCGAATCTTGCCCCAAATCGGCGACTTCTTTTCAGTCCAGCTGATAAAATGGAGTAGTGAAAATGACGAATCCTGACGGAACTATCCTTGATATGTGATAGAGTGCGATGTTCAGTTCTAGTAAGACAAGTAGAGTTGATAAAAGGAAGTAAAACAAAGCAGCAGTTATCTCGTTGTGGATGTTTGAGAAAGAGTTATGTGACGTGCGTGATGTCGCGTTTTCGAAAACGGCTCCGTTTTCGAAAAGATCTTCGTCCACACGAAAACATTTAGCCGGCGTTTTCGAAAAGCTCCGTTTTCGGTGACACATTTCACCAGCGTAGTGTGGACAGAAGGCCTAACCGTGTAAATAAAGCTGCGTTTTCAAATTTACCCGGCGCAGTGTGGACGCAGCCCAAGTGAAAATTAAGTTCTTCACATCCGATTGATCGTTTGTACGTTTCTATCTATGCCTGTTTTTAACTCTTGCTACAAAATCGAAAAATTTTTTATAGATGTCTGAATCTCAAATCGATAAATACAGTCAACTCCCGCGTTGCGGACACCCCGCTATTACGGACAAAAGAGAAATCCCCTGCTGAAACCATAAAGAAATATATGAAAACACCTCTTGCTATAACGGACGCTCGCTACTACGGACACACGGACACTTCGCCTGGTCAAAAACTAAAATTTTCATTGTTTTTCTCTCATTATAACGGACACTTTCGACATGTTTTAAAAATTGGTGCCACTTAAATTCACGTATTTGGCAAAATAATAGCAAGCTAGCCTTTACATCCATCAAAAAGCTCATTGTTCGCCGAGTTCTGGCAATGTTCGGCAGTACTTCTTTGGCTTTGGTCTTTTTGTAGACGATGATCTTGATTTAACATCTTGTTTGCGTTTTGGGGGTTTCTTCTTAAATAGTAAGTGGGATATCCAATCTTCCTCAGCCCGCAACGACTTCATTGCACTTTCGCTTCCCCTTATAAGTTCGTCCAGTCTCGTCAGGATATCGCTCTTCGCCATACAACTTGTAGTGAACAGGAATCTCAAGGCCCCATTCAGCACCCCTGTTGACCCTGCCAACACAAATAGTAACTTCCCCCTGTGATTCCTCCGCTGCATACAGCCACTTACCAGAAGTTGTGTTTCCATAAATCAGTGTTAAATTGAAGCAAAAATAAAGCAGCGTGGGATGACTAGGTCAGTGGGGATGCTTTAAAAATAAAATTGGGGTATTTTTTTCCCGCATCTCGCTATTACGGACACAAACGTAAGGTCCCGAGTGTGTCTGTGCCCCAACAACTGGAAATCTGAAGTCAATATCAGCAATACTATACTGACAAAGTAAAACTCGGAAGGTATCATTTAAAAAGCCTGGTTCACACTTGTGAGGTAAGCAAACACGCAAACACAAACGCCAGGTATACGCACGTGCAGAAAAGGCTTGGTTCCTTGGTGACTGATTCTGCACGTGAGTATGCCTGGTGTTTGTCCTAGCGCTTGTGCTTATCTCACTAGTGTGAACCAGGCTTTGGGATATGTATACAGGACCAGACAGCACTTCAAATTACCACATTAAAACCACCATGTATGTTCCATCTTGCGTAATGTCTTTGGATTTTGCAAGAGAAATATATGTAAATGTAAATGTAAAGTGCTTACTGGTGCAGAGCCACCAAACCTTACTAGTTTTCCCCCCGTCTCCTTTATTTACGTGTTGAGTTGTCGCAGATTACCATCTTAATTACCCCCGGCCAGCACCCATCTGGCCTTGTAGCACAGTTGGTAGAGCAACAGTGATGTGTCAGAGATGTTCTCTTTCTCCATGTGGGCATATTTCCTTTCTGGGGCTATCGTTCAGTGGGAACACTTGGGCTATTTATACAACACTTCACGCAGCTTATCACATTTAAGCCGCGTCATAACTTACGTTAAAACACCTAATCCTAAGTCAAAAGTTAATACTGTTGAGGTAAGAACATAAAATTTAGAAAATAATGATACGTAGAGCAAACTGCTAATACTGACCGGCGATTTCTCTGTTTCTTCGTCCTGGCCGATGAGCCTATACAATTGAGATAATTTTGCGAGACAATTAATTCAGTGGTGGAAAGTTCTTTAAAGTTGTTTGTTTACTGTTGAAGTGGTGATCAGTGTTTGGGACAAAGGGGATAAAACTGCTAAAATTTGTTTGTTAAACTAATTTTCAAAATTAAAAATAAACTTGCACGAACAACTCGCGCCATGCTATTTTGCGTTACTGCGTGAGTCTACAAGGATGCGGTGACGGAGGAAGGGGGCAGGAACAGGGAGGGGGGGGGAGGGGAATTTCAGCGCTGCAACAACAACTGCCTGTAGAGTTGCAATAGCTCTAACACATTGTGCTTTCCAAGTATCAAAATAACGGGTACGAAAATGTTTTGTAGAAAATAGCGGACGGTTGAAGTTTTTTCAAGTTTTTGAAACTTTCGTCGTCAGTTTTGAAATCTGCGACGAATTCGTCTGGTCAGGATTCCCACGTCACGTCACTTCCGTTGATTGCAACTCGCCTCATTTGATTAAGGGCGCGTTGATTGACTCTATTCCGGAATAGGAATAAACAGAATAAAAACTTTGTTTAATCTTATTGGCCCCGATTCCTGTTAGAAGTTAGAAGAAAAATGCAACGGAGCTACATATGTCACCCCAGTCATTACGTTTATCTAGATATTTGGTTGTTCTTCGAATCAGGAGAGAATTTTGAAGTTTTATTCTTATTCCGGAACAGACTCAATCGAACGCACCCTAACATACTTCTTAGCAAAAATGCAGGGAACTGGCCTAAGAACACGCTCAGTTCTGTGTTGAGCCACCGTGAGAATGACTCTAACAATCAAAAGAATCTACACCAACTTGATAAAAATGGCCACCAATTAAGCAAATCAGCTAAGGACCGCACCTGTGCTGTTTCAAAAGCGTACAGTCCCCACCCTCCTCGGGATCAATGTTGTAGATATAAAGATAACCATCCGCACTTGATACCAACAGCCTGGGGAGGCGGCCAATACTACAAAACATTAAACGAAAGAATTCAGATTTGTTGTCATTCAAGAGATATAAACTAATACAACTAAAACAATATATTATGCACATGCTTGTATGTTCAGGTTCGTAAAGGAGGTCATATGACGATTACGGTAACACAACGAGCGACTAGTCATGATCATATAATAGAGCATCGAAAATTAAACTTACTTACCGTCCTGGTATTACTAATATAAAAAAACCACACCTATAATGAGATGCAGAGTGCAAGATCTAGCTCGGGTTTGTCTGGGCTCTTTTTCGGGTGCTTTAATCAGGGTGAAAAGTAGACTAATGAGCTTGTGCAAATTTTTGCTAGATCCATTCCCTTAAGGGGGCTACCACCTCTCTATTAATCCCCCCTCCCTCCAGAGGGTATGAAATTTAATCCCTCCGGAAATAGTTAGAACTTTTACAGTACTTACGTTGCAATGCTGCAGATGTTTCTTAAACCTGAAAAAAATAGAGAACGAAGGTTAAATTAAATTCCTAATCATCAAATTCTAGACTTGCAAAAAGAAGTCTACCGAAAAATGCAAACAATATGTTTACCAGCTTGAGGTAACCTCACGTTTGCGAATGCACGTCCTTGGTTGAATACCTCGGTAACCTAAACAAAAAAGGAAGAGACTTCATATCCTTTTCGAGACCTTTTCCATAAAATTTTGTTTTTATTTTCATTTTGTTTACGTATTTCCAACATGAGAAGGGTATGTTTGATAAGTTCAATCAGTTTTCTGCTCCTTTGGATTTTCCAAACCTCACAGATTTTGTGTCACACCAGTGTCACCTAATTTTACCCTCTCCCCGAAGAGAACCATTTTCTCACCACACCAATAACTTGCCAATCAACACACATCCACCACGCAGCTTACCTGAGAAGGTAAATAGCTACTTGGCGACAAAGCTTTGCCAAAATACCCCATCCATCCAGCAGGTTCTTCAGTTGGTCTGTACGGGATCGGAACGCAGGTAAATGAAAAAAACGAAGTTTGTTTACTCACAGCTGAAGGGGGGAAGAAGGGGGAGTTAGTAAGCAAAATGAAGAGGGGAGATTGAATGCAGAATACGGATTCAAGCACAAATTAGCCACCAATGACCAGATTTTTTTCCAAAAAATTGGGTTGTGTGCCTAAATGAAAAACAAGTCGCACAATAAACCGATAAAATGGTGAAGTTTGAGCGCTTGGAATGAGAAAGGGAGTACTAGAAACAGACATTACAACTAGAAAAGAAGAAGAAAGGAACCTTGGGAAGGTGAAAGACCAACTGAGAAAGCCCAGAGTACAAAAGGGGGAGAAGGAAACATGGAGCAAATAGTTCCACTGGAACTACGAATGCATAGAGGCAAGTGGAAAAGAAGGGGGCGAGTAGCAAAGGGAAGGAAAAGCTGCAGATAGAACAGGGAATAGAAAGTTGGGGAAGGGACAGAGAACGAGAATAAAAGTCGGACTGTGAAAATGGGGGGAAGTAGAGGTAAAATAGTAATGAACAGAGGAAAAGGGAGGGATGAGAAAAGACTCCAAATTTAAGAGTTTAAAGAAGAGGCACAAAAGGAAACGGGAAGGTAAGGGCGTCTTGGAAAGAGCGGGGATTAAGAAAAACGGACAAAGAGAGGGTGAAAGAAAATATGAAACGAGACAGAAATTGGGAATTGAGTTTGCATAGGGAGAATGAAAAAACACTGATCTTTTTTACAAAATTGAAAAAGGGGACTTTCCAAGAGGGATGTATTTATTTGTCCTTCTGACAGGCACAAAACAGTCTTGAGGCAACTAAAAATACTGAGCTTCCAAAACACTTACTTATCCTTGGGCATCTCGAGTTTGAAAATGTGCACTGTCTCAGTGTTACTTGATGCACACAGGAACAGTGAGTCGTGACTGAATGCAAGGGAATTGATTTGCACACATCTGTTTGGAGAAACAACAATATTCAGTCCAAGTCTCATCTACGTAAACATCTAGTGCTCATTAAAGTGTAACTTTGATAAAACAACTCTGGATGTGAGAAACGGCCATCACAGTTTTATTTGAAGCTTAAGCAGCAGCAAATATTTTGTTTAAAAAATTTAGGCCTTTCGGGAAATCCATGTGGAAAATCCATGAACCCATGTCCTAGTGCAATGTAGTGGCAGATGCTCTAGCCACCATTCATAGTAGGCAGGTCAATTGTGAGTTCTAACAAAACCCACGCCTTCTGCGATGCCAGAGTAGATACTCTAACCACTGAGCTATGAAGCAACTCATGGCAGGCAGGTCCATTGTGAGTTCTAATAAACCCGTGACCTTTGCAATGCCAGGGCAGATGTTCCAACCACTGAGCTATGAAGCCGTTCATGGTAGGCAGGTCAATTGTGAGTTCTTAGAAACCCATGACCTGTGATGCCGGAGTAGATTTTCCAACCACTGAGCTATGAAGCTATTCGTGGTAGGCACGTCAGTTGTGAGTTCTAATAAACCTGTGTCCTCTGTGATGCCGGGGCAGATGCTCCAACCACTGAGCTATGAAGCCACTCATGGTGGGCAGGTCAGTTGTGTTTCTAACAAACCCATGACCTCTGCGATGCCTGGGCAGATGCTCTAACCACTAAGCTATGATGCCATTTATGGTAGGCAGGTCAGTTATGGTTTCAAACAAACTCATGACCTCTGCGATGCCTGGGCAGATGCTCCAATCATTGAGCTGTGAAGCCATTCGTGGTAAGCAGGTCAGTTGTGAGTTCTAACAAACCCGTGACCTCTACAATGCCTGGGCAGGATGCGCTAATCACTTCAAGCTATGAAGCCATTCGTGGTAAGCAGGTCAGTTCTGAGGTCTAACAAACCCGTGACCTCTGCAATGCCCGGGCGGGATGCGCTAATCACTTCAAGCTATGAAGCCATTCGTGGTAAGCAGGTCAGTTGTGAGTTCTAACAAACCCGTGACCTCTGCAATGCCCGGGCAGGATGCGCTAATCACTTCAAGCTATGAAGCCATTTGTGGTAAGCAGGTCAGTTGTGAGTTCTAACAAACCCGTGACCTCTGTAATGCATGGCAGGATGCGCTAATCACTTCAAGCTATGAAGCCATTCATGGTAAGCAGGTCAGTTGTGAGTTCTAACAAACCCGTGACCTCTGCGATGCCTAGGCAGATGCTCTAATCACTGAGCTATGAAGCCATTCGTGGTAGGCAGGTTAATTGTGAGTTCTAACAAACCAATGACCTCTTTGATGCCAGGGCAGATTTTCCAACCACTGGGCTATGAAGGCATTCATAGTAGGCAAGTTAGTTGCAAGTTGTAATAAATTCATGTCCTCTGCGATGTCTGGGCAGATGTTTTACCCACTGAGACATTAAACCATTCATGGTAGGCAAGTAAATTGTGAGTTCTAACAAACCAATGACCTCTGCGATGCCAGGGCAGATGCTTCAACCACTGAGCAGTGAAGCCGATCATGGTAGGCAGGTCAACTGTGAGTTCTAATAATGAAGGTGTGAATGAAGGTACATAAAATAAGTTCATATAAGAAACTGTGAAGAAGAAAGGATACTAGAAAAGATCGTCCTAGCAGCAGCCCCGGTCAGTTGACACATAAAATGAGTTATTTAGAAATAATAAGAGAACAAATATCAGTATACAATTTTAAATTTACATGTATCTATTAAAAAGATGAAAAAAATCTCTCAATTTGTTTTGAAGGAAATTTGAGACACAGTTAAGGAGAATTTAGCAACTGGTCATACACATATGGTGTGTTTTGGGCTGAGAGGATTAGCCTTCTTCTCTGCAACAGGTCTCTCCTCAGTGAAAGATAATCATTAGACATCTATAGTAGTCTGACAGGTGGCTTATGAAACCCCTTGTTTTTAGCATTAATGAAACCACTGTACCAGACCCAAACTGTTTGGTTGAGTTAAATTACATGTGTAAATGGACCATCAAGCAAGATTTTTGGAGCATAATTTTATTTAATGTGCATGAAAAACCTGAACTCAACTTTAACAGATAATTTTGTCCAATCCCGTTCGGTCCTGATTTAACCTTACCTTTTCACACCTCGGCGAAATTCATAGAGCTTCTGCCCATCAGGAATGGAAAACACCCTTATCACAGTACCCTGTTGTACACAGGATGGAAACAGTGAGTACTTAGAAAGATGTTATATTTAATTAGACTGTAATCAGTCTCCTGCTAAACCTGCAATGTAGTTTGCCAATAGTTAAATTGGGCGAGAAACTCCAAAATGCCAATTTTATACTACAAAATTTGGAAATAGAATCATTTAGATAAACTGCTATCTCAATTACCTTTTCTGAAGCAGTGGCAAGCTTGGTTCCTATACTGTTGAAGGACATGGCGGCAACTGGAGAATCATGTGCTGGAATCATTGTCACAGCCCTCTGATGGAAAATAAAATAATGTTATTAACTAGCATATGAAGCGTGTCAATAGGAAAAGGGTCTCCTGCAGCATGTCAGAGAGACTAAAAATTAATCGTTGATTTTCTCCAAGTTTCGAGCTATTTATAGGTGCTGGTTCGATAATCATTTCATCTAATGCAAACTAGGATAGTATTTCAAGAGAAAAGCTTATAAAAGAGGCGAGAAATTGAACTGAGCTAAATGCCGTATGAAGTTTTTTTTCCACTGAAAAAAACGACTATCTCGAATTTTTGGCTTCTGCGCATGACCTTCTCCCAAAGACAAATTTGACAATAACCCAATACATTTTCACTCAATCTGTAAAAATTTGGCTTTCTAAAACAACTGCAGTTAAAAGAAGACTAAAAGAAGAACATTCGAAAAGAAAAACCATTGTTGTCCAATAGATGCCTAGTTTTCTGCGTTAGGCCCCTTTCTTGTTAACAGCGTAGATATACAAATTCTGATAGTGACCTTGGTATTTTAAGCAACCTGAATGAGTGTCTGATTTTATTATTGATGCACCAAAGGCTGGGAAAAAACATCCTGAAAAAGGTGCATGATATTCAGGTCTCTAGTTGTATCCACATGTTCAGGTATCTAGACAACCTCTTTAGAGAAACATCAGTTACAAGTGTTGACTTTTCTAGACCAGCCTGAGATATCTAGAGGTGACACCTATTAATAAATCATCCGTAAGACCCTTAGGTCTATGGCCTCCCTTGAGATATGTAAACTATAAGTTCTTGGTGTGAAGAAAATTTCTCTTACCAAATTGACTGCATCAAATATCTGAACCTCTCCAATCTGAAATTTTCAAAGTAGACATCAGAATTTTCTAAAGACATGTTAAATAGAAATACACATTCAAGTTAAGTTTATATTTAAAACTGTTTGTATAATGTTAAGCACATTTTCAACAAAAAGAAAAACAGTTACCACAAACATAAAGTGAAGTTCAGTTGAGTTACCTGATTGCTGCCAGGGTATGCAAGATAGCAGTTGTCTGAACTGACAGACAGTGCACAAAGCCCTGTAGATGATACAACAAGCATGTTTCAAATCAATGGTGCTGAAATGAACTGAACTGATGATGACAACATATAGTAAATTACAATGTAATGCACAGTCAGGTGTCAAGATCATTCCAAGAAACCAAAAGTTGAGTTGTAATTACAGTAACCATCACAACTTACAATGGATTACAAGAAACACAATAAACACAGTCAGGAAGATAACTTGAGGGTACAGTTGAAGCACTGATCAACATATACATGTTTACAAACAGGTTACAGTTCAGTTGGTTATGCTGCTTCCAAAAAACCATATAAAATTCAAAGAATACAGTGCTGTCAGTGGTTTTCTTCAAAAGTCCATCCCTTTAAACTCTAAAACATTGTTCTGAGTTGTCAAATGAGTCTTCAAATGCCCAGTTTCATGAGAGTTTAGACCTATTCCAGAAACACAAAAAAGATGAAAAAGAGATAAGCAGCACCTGGCTGTAAGTTTGTTAAAGTCAGTGAAAATTGGAAACCTCAACTCAACTTGTGTGTTTGGTTATAAATTGGATGTACTACTAATTTATCAATTTCTCCCTCTTTTACACATGTTTCATTCTGCCTGTGTGAAGGATATATATTGGTAACAACAAATTGAGAAGGAGCGAGGATGGATGGAACAACAAATTAGGCACATTATACAAAGATGTACCTGTTGGGTTTGGAGGTGTGTCTCTTATTGTGTGTAAAACCTAAAATGAAACAAATCATCAGCATTGACAATAAATCATCATTAAAATAACTGTTTAGTGTCCAAAAGTAGGTAGTAAAGGTTCATAAATAAAAATACTTATTTTCATCTTCAGGATGCAATTACATAATTATATAATATTAATGTAGATACAAGTACGCCTCTGTTACCATTTTGTTTGTACCCCGGCCCTGCAAAACGTATGACCTTCTCAGGGTTTTCAGCTTTTGTACACACAGCATTTTATTTTCATACAGATGAGATCAGATAATGTGTCACAATTGCATGAAGTATTTTCAATGGGTAATTTGAGAAAAAATTCCCCCCTTCCCCCACGGACGGCAAGATTTTTTGACCCCCCTCCCACCTGGATTTCCAGCTAGCCATCTGTGGGGGGGGGGGGGGGGGATTGTTTCTGGAATAACCCAATTCCAGCCTCAAACTTTTTTGAGTTGGTATCTTACTTCAATACCTTTTTTTACTTAGTAGCTTGCAGCACTACACAAATACAATTAGTGCCAGTACACTGTATATTTTATTGTTTAGAACTTGATTTCAGTATTTTGTTGCAGGTTGATTTTAACTTATCACTTTAAATGCAATAATATGTAATTTTTATTTGCAAGCTTGTTTTTTTATTCTTCTTCATCTTCTTAGTTTTATTATTACTTCACATGCAGGTTTATATATCTTTTCAGACACACAAAATAAATTTTTATAAAATGTTGTTTGTTCAACCTTGTTAGTATTTGCATTCAGGTTCTAATTACTTACAGACCTTCATATCTCTAATGTTATGGATGTACAAGCTCTCTTCTAGGACAACCAGCAGTCTCTGGAAGTAGGAAATAAGTAATTATCTTGATCCCAAATTGGCTTCCTTTGCACAAGAAAGGAAGAGAAGAGGGGGAAGGGGGCAAAAGATATGCAAGAACATAAATTATTAATTATAAATTTAAAGGTATCCAAAAGTATTGACAACTATACAATGACTTTACAACTTTATCTGCCATTTGTATTAGGCCAGACCAACTCAGTTTCCAGGAGCATGGATACTTTTCAAAATCTGAAGGGTCGGTACGTTGGTCAGAAAAAAGGAAAATAAAAAAAAATCAAAATCCCCAATTTTATGTATTGGCTTTGAATATCAATAAAAACTTTCTTTAGGGCAAACCTTGCATGTAGACATTTTCAAAGTTTGCATTCAAAAAGTACACATGTCAGTATGCTGAAATTAACCTGACCTTGAAACAAAAATAGATTTGTGCTAGATTTATAAAGCACTTTTATTTTTACAGGAAAAGACACTATTTTATGCGATCAAATGATGTGACTGGAGCACAAGACAGACAAGTTGTGTTAAATCAAGGGGCTGGCGTAAACCACAAACAAGTGTATTTATTTTGGATTTCTGGAAAAAAACAGTTGCCAAGGATACTTCTAAAAATTGACAAAAATATTTGAACCTACCCTTTTATTCAAATACTAAAATTACATAATTGTTCATAGGGAATTGCAGCACCACAATCCTGAGTTGGACATTCAAGAACTTTCTTTTTCAGATGGAGCAATAACTCATCCATTATTTTGTTTCTTGGTGAATGGAAGGCGCTGTACTTTATCATGAATTTGTTTGAAAATGATTTTGAAACATGTGTACAGTCATGTATCTGTTTTGCACTGAAGCAACTACATGTAGTTAGTGAATCACTAGCCAGAACTCTGTCAAATTAATAAATCTGGCTAGTTATAAATTACAAAACAACCAAACGAATGAGCTGGGAACTCAGTCCGATCTGTGGCGTAAAAAAAAAATCCATGATTACCGGTACACATTTTTAAAACAGTCTGTCTTGACGACGTGAAAAAAAAAACAGTTGCTGTGTCTAGCAGTTTTGTTTAGTGTTTCTGTCAAGAAACATTGTCAAATCAGAATAAACTCTTCATTCTACAGTTACAAGCTTAAAATAATGCAAAAACTTTAACAACAACTATTTTTCTTAGCTTTGAACTGTATCAATCTTATTTTACATATAAAAATAATTTTTGGGCTTTTTTATTTTTTTTCTGCTTTCTGCAAAAACAGGATTGGTTGGATCCATGCTCCCAGAAATTAAATTGGTCTAGCCTTAACTGCAATGATATTGAATTTTGATGATAATGGCAAAAAAGTTGTCCAAAAATATGTTTTAAAGTTTTAAACACAACCAAAACTAAAACATATGTCACTGTAAATAAGCATAAATGACAATTAAATGACTTTGAAAACAAAAAATATACACAGGTCTGTCAGTCAAAAAAACTGGTAAACACTGACAGTAACAGTTGTGCGGCAGATTTTGTGTACTTGTAACAAGTTTATTTATAAAGGCAAGACGGAAACAGGGTGAAACTGAAAACTTACCACTCTGTTGAGTTTCACTGACAAGATGGTGTTTGGATAACTGTAGTTGCATATTTCAGTTCCTTTCTGCAATGTTTGTAGAAAGCATAAACATATTAATTGTATTCAACTTCATAAAAATTAAACAAAATTAAATAAAGTTTAGGGATTTATTATAAAACTAGAACCTTATGAAATGTTAGTAATAATTTTATATATATATCATCATGTTAATATTAAATCACACAACCTCTGTGACTTAACATTGTTTTTAAAATATTTAAAGTATTATTAATACTGTAGGCTTGTATTAAGCATCCAGATAATTACGATACTGACAATATTTTAATTATTAGTCTCTCCCGAGAGGGGCTTTTAAGAGATTAGGATTCTATCTAAAAATTACATTAAAATTAAGTAACTTTAAAAAAAAACCGTCTAAAAAGTTACTTTGTAATTTCAAAATAATTTAATGTAATAATAATTATTACATATTTTTTGTTCTAGATAAACTTTCCGTAATAAAGTTCTGCATATATTTACCATTAAAACAGTTTTGAGTATTAATCATAGTAAATCAAACTGGGCACAATATGCTGTAACTGGAAGACTATTTTTTTCTGTGTGGGTGAGCATGCCGATTATGGGTGTTTAGCTCATAACCATAACCCACTTGTAGGTGAAAAACATACCATATCAACTTTGGTTAAACAAAGTTATGTAAACAATATCACCCTCAAGTTAAGTACTGGTCTGTCATTGTTTAATACCCTGGATGCATTGAAAGTAAGTGTGTGTGGGGGGGGGAGGGGGGGAGGGGGGTTGTTTACCAGGTTTGGCAAGCACCATAACTGAGGTAAGTTCTAATATTAAATTGATTTGCATTTTAGCTTGCCCCTGGAATCTGCTCTCTTTGGCTTGTAGAGAATCAGCCTCCCTTTGGTCTCATTAAGAACTCAGGACTTGCATTGCCCATGGAAATAAATTCAGGGGAACTGTATGCATGTATATTGTGCATTCTAGTTTTTAGTGTTTCAAAGAATTAATGAATCCACAAAAAAATTCAGAGTAGTTTTAGAAACTGTATGAAGGATACTGCTCTGATATCGTCACCCTGTTCAGTCTGTCTCTTTGAATTTTCACAATCAGTACCCACATTGATGGACTTAATGATCCCTTACTGTTTTGACAAGTTTTTGAAATAAGCTAATGACTTTAAAATAAAAAACATCAAATGGCAAAATCTTCACTCACCTTAAAGTGACAAACTTTAAGTTTCCTGGGTGCCGATAAACTGACAACTGCAACAAGACTGCTTGAGAACAGCCGCTCAACTATACATATATCTTCACTCTCTCCTATGTTGGAGAAAACAAAACACAAGGAAGAGACAAAATCTCTCTTTCCTCAGATTATGTAGGGAATACAAATTTATACAACTTTGTGCAAGAAGTAAAATTTCTCCTAGCCTCAACTTACAAGGGAAGGGGAAGAGGGAGGCACAAAATAATATCAGTAACCAGAAATTCGCACTATATGTTGGTGCGCAATTAGCCTTACTGCCGACTACATGTACACAATACCCTTCACTTAACAGAAGAGGCTGTGAGTCTATCAGTAAGAATACATAATATTAAGCACTGAATGACACTGTACTGTATATTGGCCTTGACTATGAACTACAGACTGAAACTCCTAGTCATTTCATGAAAATGATGAATAATGACAGACTATTCATCAAGTTTCCAATCCTGCACTAGCTTTTCTTTGCATCCATTATTGTTGGGATAATTTACATTTCTACACTAAAACAATAATGTAAATTCTGTACTGGACTCTTTAACCAAAAGTTTTGTTTAAATATATTAAAATAACAACCATATATATTTGAAATATGCTCTGATTTAACCTATAAAAAGCTCTGATTTATAAATATCATCAGGAATAATGGAGTTGTAGGGCTGGGTGGGCTATAGCCCCACAATAATTTTGCCAAGAAGTTTTGTTTGGACTGATATCTAAATAATTAATTTTCCAGCAATTTAGAAGTTTAACAGTTTAAAATTTAACAGTGAGGCATGCACCTGTAGCCCCATAGAGGGCTCTTACCTTTGTTGCTAGTAACTTGCTAGCCCCATGCCACTAATCTGAAGTATGCTCTGTGGTCCCCAAAGTTGCAAATAAATCACAAAATTGCTTTTTTGGCTAGTTGCAACGATGCGCTAGCCAGTTAGTTTTAAAATGGTTGGATCATGACCATGCAGATTTAGAACATAACTTATACCTATCTTATGTACAAATTCATCTTTTACTGTTTGAAATTTTGTATTCTATGTTTTCAAGGAATCTTTCTTAAAATTAACTTCATGTATAATTTTTACTGGTTGCATAAATAAACTACTGCAATTTTACAGAAAATGCTATGCTTCTAAGTTGATGTCTTTTGTCCAGCTTTATTATAAAGTCTTTGCATGCATTCTTATCAGATTTATGAAAGAGTCTGCAATTTAAGCAAGCTAAGAATTCCCCTGAAATAAAATTGAGGCCAAAAATCTAGATAACAATTTTTTTGTCAATGAAAGTTTCCCATTCAATAAATACATGCAAATTAACTTTTATGGTCATATTTTTATCATAAGAAATATATTCTAAAGTTAGACTAATTTTGTTTTATAGACTGATGAGACTAGTCTTGTCAGCATTTTTTAATTCTTATTGAAGAAAAAAAGTGACAGTGCCCTGTCGATCTCTGTCACTTCAGAGCTTTGTTCCATTCAAAAAACATTGGAAGACAAGAAATACATGTTTTAGGTAGCCGATTTCACATGACACCAATTCACAAATGTTAACAATGCAGACAGCCTGCGAATGCGATATACACCATGTAATTATATGGCTAAATTTAATCCATACAATGGTTTCAATTTTTTCATCTCATTTTAATGAGAACAAATTGACGCAAATTTGAATAGCACTCCCACAGAAAAATTATTGTTCTAAAGTACGTTCTTTTCATCTATTGAAAGCCCTGATTGCCAATGATGACGACATGTATACTAACTGTCACGTACAGGAAAGAAGGTCACACAAACAAAACCTGACCCTTGAGTCAGGGAAACTTCAATTCAGTGAATGTATGCGTTCCAGCAAGGGTCAAGTTACTCTTACCATAATCGTATATCTCTTCTAGTTTCTCGACACTGTTTAAGGAATATAACTTGTACCCTAATTTTGTTCCAACAGCCAAAGATCTGCAGAATAAATAGACATGTAGATTGATTTGGTAAGAGCGAAAGCTGAAAACACGATATAATATCCGTTGAAGGGTTAACTGTATCAAGTAACTTACGTGCAATCCTGGTTAAAGTTGACGAATAACAAATTACCCGTCGGATCGCCGCCATAAGCTGCAAGATTCATCGAGAATCTATGTCTTTATTGTATAAGCTCAGGTGAATATCCACTTTTCGACCATTTTCCTTTGACGAACATAAACAATAACACGCTGATGACATGCGCAGTGCAGAGTCAGCAAGAAATGCGAATATTACGTCATTGATTACCCATGAGCCAACATAACTAGTACTCAGTCTCATGCATTGGTGGGAGTTTTAAATTTTTTCTCAGGGACTGAAAAAAAGGAAGTTTTGGTGATCCCCAACACTCGGACTCCCCATCCGCCGTCCCCTATATAGACACAAAATTCCCTGCCATGTACACTTTCTCTAGAAACCAGTAAATTTTTGCCGAGGCTTGTTCTTAATATTTTGCACAATTACTAGTTCATTTAAAACATTAGTAAACAAATGGTGGCGGCCGGCAGCTACTGAGAACTTGTACTAAAAGTTGCATTTTAATCATGAAGCCGAGCTTTAGCTTGTTCTTCTAATAAAACTTTTTTTTATAAAAAAGCGAGAGTACTCTTTGTATTTATACTCTAGGTATTACTATAAGTAAATCCAACTGTTATGTAGTAATAAGTTACACGCTTTTTTATAAGAACAAACTTTAATTTAAGAACACCTAGGCTGAAATTTGCCCAAAAATTAAGAACAAGCTAAGAACAATCACCAGGCTGAAATTTAGATCAGAAAAACTTATTTAAGATGTACATGAAAACAAAACTTGTCAGAATTGAGTTTGGTCACCGTTTTAGGCGCTGGAAGCGTGATAAGCAAGATCGTCACCTTCAGCTACCTCGATGCTTCCGCTGTATGGACAGTTTGAAACATGATATTTCTTAGTGCCGTTTTACGTGTAATGTTCCAGGCAGCTAATTCACTGTTTAAAAATATTAGGAAATAAGAACAATTTGAGGCTGAAATCGCCAAAAAATTACTGAGAACAGCCCAGGCTGAGCCGAAAGTTACTGGTTCTTGTTATAAAAAGCGTGCACCAACTGATCACCTTCGACGAAATATCAGACATCTTGCTTGCTCGCCCACTTGCGTTTTTCTTGCTTTGCTCAGCCTGCCTTTTTGCTCTTGCTTTGTTTGTTTGTGTGTGTGTGTATGTGCGTGAGCAGTTCAGTGAATGTTCTTGTAGACGACCTTCCACTAAAGGTTACCGTTTACCTTGAGCAGTGTTTTCAGTTTTTTGTATATAACTTTGTTAACTGTTACACACCGGTTACCCCTAAACCTATTTATCAATGGAATGCTTGTGAAATTATCTAGATGATGGTGATTTTTTTTCAAAACTTTTGCTTGTAAAAGAACGAAAACTTCATAACTTAGCTAACCCGTCAGTGCGGCTGTCAACTTCAATTTGTGCCTTTTGTATTTTGTTTATCAGCTTTAGTACCACTAGCGTTTTTTTAAATTCCGTCCTTGCGATTTTTGATCGAATTTGTCTTTAATTTTCTGAAGGCATTTGCATCTCTCAAAACTGCACTGTTTAGGTCATAAAAAAATTGGAGCGGAATTTCAAAATTCGCCAGGACTGTTTTTGTTTTTGGCTATTATTTTGTCAACTTACCAAATTTGACGGCATGACACTGAAAATCGAGGGAGCATTGATCCTTTACATTTTCGTAGTGCACCTATCAATGTTGTCCTGGGGTGGGTGGGGATTTTGATAAGGCATTCGTGCCAGAGGGAGTGACGACTCGCCCCAGGGTGCGGATATTTGATTTTTCCCTTTCCCGGGGTCGGGCAGTTTTGACCGTAGCATATATTCCAGGAAGACCGGGTAGGAGTTGTTTTTTTTCAAAATGGCAGCGATTGCTGATGTTGTTCAGGAAGAAGAGGTATGTATTTTGATATGACTACTTGATTTCGTAGAGTTAATTGGAAGAATGATTTCTGTTTTTCGTCGTTTATCGTTATAACTTAGCGACGTTAATTTTTTTTGTCCGGTTTGGTCGCCGTGGATGCCTAGAATGAACAGCATTGCCTCTGGGTAGGAACATTTGACATGACTCCCCTGCCCTTGGGTGAGGATTTTTGTGTTTTTTGACAAAATACGTTGTCCCGAGGGAGTGGTTTTTGACAAAAATTTCGGACAAAACGTCAAAATCCCTACCGCAGCCTTAGGCAAAAGCATCCTATTAAGCCATCGCCAAATTCTCCCATTATTGCATGGTTTCAAAGTAGAGGCATGGCGGGGCAACATAGCCCATGTGCTGATACTAGAATAACGGCTTGCAGAATGGGATACGAGTGTGTTTAATTACAACTTGAACTTGAAAGACTGACTTTTCCATACTAACACAGAGTGAGACTGAAATCTTGCTTTATGAAGGCGAAAAAGGGCTGCTTCAGAGGAGCGTGGTGCCCTTGCAATACTTTTAATTGAAAGTATACATACGGGGCTACAATTCCAAGTACAGTTTGCTGATGGCTAAGAAACGATGACACAAAAATTTTGCATGCAAAAGCGCGAAAACACGAATTTGCCGCCATTTTCCTTTTTAAAATGAGGTTGGTCAATTTTTAGTAAACCAAATTTAAAGCGTGGGCGTGACGTCATATGTCCAACGATTCTGCTCTATATTCAGCCCATAAGGTTATTGTAGGTAGCTAGTACCTAATTCCCAATATTTGCAGAGTATAACATAATTTTATTTTCTATTTATTTTTTTATCTATATTTGTTTGTTTATCTTACACTTTGTAGCAGATCTTTGAAAGTCTCTCGCACGCATGTTTTGCTCACCAGTCTCTGCAAAAATGTGCGAAAGGGGCAGAGTGGTAAGGAGCGGGATACGCGTTTTTTTTGTTTAAGAACAAACTTTATTAGAACAACCAGGGCTGAGATTTGCCCAAAAATTAAGAACAAGCTAAGAACAGTCACCTCAGGCTGAAATGTTGATCAGAAAACTTTAAGGAAGTTTATTTAATTCTTGAACACAGAATTGGATGTACTAGTCTAAAAGATCTGTTATAATTAGCTGGGTCATCGATCGCTGGAAGAGTGACAAACGAGCTCGTGACGTTCGCGGGCAATGTATAGACAGTGTAAACTTTTTCGCATCAGTACAGCTGTATGAAATAATTGCAAACATGTATTTCTTAGCATCGCTTTGTTGTTCCGAGTTGAACTACCAGAAAACAAGAACAATTTTAGGCTGAAATTCCAAAAATTTAAGCCGAACAGCACAGGTTGAACCGAAAGTTTTTGGTTCTTATAAGACCATGTAAAAGAAGTGTGTAGGACCAAAAGGACTGGAGGAGTGAAAGTAGCGACATCGCTGCAAGTTATCAGATTTACTGAATTGTTTAGTGTAGCACATTCTTTACCAAAAACTGCTGCTTTTTTAAAATAAATTTAACCCAATTATCGAAAAAAAAATGAAGAGATTTTGTGAAAAGGAGGAAAAGAGATCTATTTGCAGGGTTTTAATTTTCCGCCGAAGTTAAGGCCCGTTTAAACAGATGCAACATGTTGGGACAACATCATCCAACATTGTCGGCCACAACATATTGTCTCCGTTTAAACACCATGTTTGGACATGTTGGGCAATGTTGGAAAGTGTTGCAAGATGTTGGATGGAGTTTGATTTCTGTCAAACTTTTTATCCAACATTGGCCAACATTTTTCTTCGAGCGTGCGCACTTGTAGATATTTACTTGTACCCAGTCTAACCGCGTACGTCAAAGCGAGGGCACTACGATCCCAGAAGGCACAGCGTTCGTATAACTTGCCCACATTTTGTTTGAAGTCCGAATTTTTTTGGAAGGTGATTGAGTATTTTCGAGAAGAGATATTTGTTTCCATTGCAGGATATTCTGTTATCAACTGATGTAGTAGAGTGCTCCGTAAGTAGTTATTATGTGCAATTTAAGAAGAGTAAGTATCACTTTAATAAAACTTAATCCAGGACTACTTTGATCGAACTGCAACTGATCAACGCTTGACACAAGAATTGTCGAAAGTTGCTATTTCCTAGCAATTTATCATAGCGCTGTACAAATTGTAACAAAACGATGATATTAAAGTAAAATAAATTTGTATTTGTTTGGTTGTTTATTTAAACTGCGTTTTGGAAATGTTGTCACTGAGTTGAGCCGCCACTGTTTTTTGTTTTAATCTCGTTCCCAGAGCCCAGCCATCACAAACCAAAAACCTGAGCCCTGGTAACGATCTTACATGTTGGATGGTGTCGGCTTCGTTTAACACTAGTGTTCCCAACACTATCAAACATTGCCTAACATGTTGCGCCCAACAATGTTGGGCAATGTTGCATCCGTTTAAACGGGCCTTTAGGCATCTTTCCTTGTTTGGTACAATATGGCCGCCCTGTTATTTTTCTTGAATTTCTTGAAATAGAAATATTCTCGTCGGTGAAAGCAAAACAGACTTCCAACCCAATGCCACTGTATACATACAACTAGAAAGTGTTCTGCCCCAAGTATACACCTGAAAAGCAGTATATATATGTCAACAAAATCAATTCAACATAGTTGTAAGTCCAGTTGTTTTAGTAAATAGCTTTCATGAATGCACTTGGCCAGCCATTTGCCGATACTGAAAAAAACACTCGCACAGCGCCAAAATGTCATTTATTTTCATTTTATTAAAACAAAAATTACTCCGTTTAACTTGAGAAACCATTTCTAGTTATCAGTGAAGCATCCACTGATTATTGAGCTATATACTCAGAGAACTGAACCGAGCCCGTTTAAAGAGGCTTCTCTGTCACTGAACAGGCAAGAAAACCCCCAAACAGTAAACTTGCCGTTATCTTGAGTCAGTTTTCCATTGATAATTATTTGTAATCACTAAGCACTCCTTCGCACTCACATATACACTTCGACTGTAGCAAACAGAACAGCAACATAAATCTAATCGGTCTACAAAAGAGATTGTACCAACGCCATTCGTTTCTCTATTTGAGTAAATATAGGTTTGAAATATCACACGAAAAAGGAATGGGAACTGCAATCAAGAACATCATAACTTTCTTTGCACTCAAGGCAAATTTCCGTTAAAAATTCGAAAGAAAACTGTCTAGCAGCCTTCATCCATGAGACAATAGCATTGCAGAATAGATCTTCATTGGTTCTGTTAACTATGAAACCTCAACTTTTTCATTGGAATCTACTCTTTTGCGGTATACTCAGTACTAGCTCCTCTATAGTTTTCAACTACACCTAGAGATCAGGAAGACGATGACCATCTTTTCCTGAATCTAAAGGAAAAGCTCTATAAACATAGTACAAATAATTATTGCAAGAATGCTCAGTTGTGGCTCTATTAGCCGAAGCTCAGCGCTGCAACTTCGTCTATATATTGTCTTGTTAGCAAAACGTTAACTTTGCCAGACATAGCAAAGGCTGAAACTAAATGATCGTGTTTACTTCCACTAGCTTATTTCTCAGAAATTATGTTGAGAACAACACGTTCTTCCTCTGAATAATCTAAAAAGAGTTTGTTGCAGAAGACGCGCAGTAGCAGTTTCAGCCCTGGGTACGAACACGTTGAACGAGGGTTTACGTAACAAACCAAAGCAATTCGATAACTGACATGCGTAAAGCACGTGAATACCTTGCGTTAGGCACGTGAATAGCTTGTGCAAGGCACGCGAATAGCCGCGTCTTTACAACACGTGAATAGCTTGTTTAAAACACGTGCATAGCTTGTGCAAAGCACGCGAATAGCGGCGTTTTTACAGCACGTGAATAGCTTGTTTAAAACGTGTATAGCTTGTGTACAGTTACTCATATAGGTACACTGTTCAATAACAAGTTACTTTGTTTGCAAATTGTTCCAACTTTACACCATACGAATTCCTATTGCCAATACTTCCTTTTTGCATTTGTGTTTGATTTTCCGCAAGCATAATTTAAATCAAGAATAACTAGTTGACAGCTGAGTGCCTTGTCCACTGGGTGTCTTTACGACTCCATTCTTTGTTCGCTGTTGTGGTCGATCTCCACGGTAAAGATGGATATCCTGAGTCTCTATGAGCTCTTCTTATTCGCGTAACTTCAATACTTTTCCAATTGCAATAGTCTTTCCTGTCATCAAGAAAGAATGAGAACAGATAGATTTAACTATTAATTGTTATTATTTTATATTGTAAACTTTACATATGTATATCTTAAGTCTCCTCGATTAGCAAGGCACAGGTACCAAGCTAGATGTTTTGAGACGTAAAGAAAGTATATCATTATTATTATTATTATTATTAGACTAAAAAGTTGGTTGACGATGGTAAAACTCTGCACTTTGACCACTACTCATCGCGTTGTTCACTTTAATCACGTGTTCCTTCTTCATCAAAAAAGACTGGCTTTCCTTCCCCCTTTACATATGATTACTATGATTTGGGTAAGAAACCTGACTGACGTGAGGATCCCGACAGTATAACACAACCTCGTTCCCAGGCTCTTTCCTCTCCCGAGAGAAAGACCCTGGTTGGGTCTGGTCACGTGCCACCCAGATTC
>JAOBRG010122103.1:0-19366 GCA_027574985.1 Umimayanthus nakama | reverse complement strand
AAAAAATAAATAAGTTATTTGCCGGCTTATGGTCGGTCCGTATAGGGAAAAACTGTGACCGAGGTCTGAATATGCCTATACGGACCTCCCAGCCGGTAAATAACATATATTTATTCACGTCGCCTTCGGTGACTAATTAAATAATACGAGCGCGCGTGCTCTGAGTTTTTTAGTTCACGAAAGAAGGGCTTAAGAAAAAATCGAGCCGCAGGCGAGTTTTTCTCGCACTTCTTGAGTGAACTAAAAAACTCAAAAGTATTTCTATCACTGAACAGAGCAAGCAAGCGAGTTTTATATTTCTTTTATAAAATAAGCCACACAAACAGTAAATATCCCGGCCAGTTTTCGTGATGACGTATGCAGACGCACTCTGTTCGGATTTAGAGTGTATTACCCCAGCCAATCAGAGCGCGCGTTGTATCTGCTTTGTTTTATAATGGCAATTATACACCGGATGAGAGAAGGGGAATAACGAAGAAAACACCCACCTGAACCTAATCTTTCATTGTTATTCTTCTTCGTAAATCGCCCATATGCAGTGCAAAAGTTTTTCTTTTCTTCTTCCGCTTACATATTGTCAATACTATTTAGAATTTCACCAGTTTTTTTCCAAGAGCGTCAACTTAAAAGTCTTAAGAACTTTTTTTGTGTTCTTGTGAGAACTTGTTGTAGACACATTTGTGTTTATGCACTTCTTCCATGAAAAGGCAAGAATTGAATTTCGTAGTTGCCCTTTGAAACTGCGGAGGAACATGCTGCATTCTGGGACAGTTTTGGATTGTCCCGACTATCTAAAAACGGTTTCCTTTTAATCACTTGCAAAAATTTTGATCCAGTCCCCATCGCACCAATCGATAGAAATGCTGGCTATCCGGACAATCACCAGTCATTCCTATCGTCCGGGTTGTTCCTATTTTCTCTTTTTTTGAGCATTTCCATATGATCGTCTGTATTGCCTGAGCACACTTTGAGTCGATCGGGGCGATTTGGACGATTTTATGGAAACTAGGCTTTAATATTTACAAAAATTCCATAGCTTTAGTGCTATAACGCTTTAGCGGGAAATTTAGGTTTGTTTCTTCTTATAAGGTGTCGGTTGCTTTTAACTTTTCACAATTTGCAAGAATGTATTTACTACAAGGAAGTTCTGAATCGTGTTGAATGTTTTCGGTCGCTCGGTGCGACTTTCAGCGATGTTTTACTCTTCAACTTCATGAAGCCATTTCTTTTGCAAGTCGAGCAGATACAGTTCAGCAGTTCATCAGATGAATGTTTTGGACATAGCTTAAGTAATAAACACTAGCTCCACATGCAAAGAAAGGAGTTCTACTACGACTCAGTTTAACAAGATTACTGTTGAAACAAACAGACTCCTGCTTCTCAATTTTTTTTTATTTTATGTTAATCTAAATTTTATCGTCGCATTCACTTATTTTTCTGTTATCTTTTTAAATGCACAAAGTGACCACTTTGTTTCTGTTGGCGTTTCTAGCAAGAGAAGAGTCCATTTTGTTGTTAAACTATGGAACGCCATAGCTAACTTTTGACATTTCATTTCATCAACTGTGGTGATCTTCTCATTACATTCGGTCATTATATTAGGTGCTTCTTTCATGTCTGGTGCATATCTCATTCTACCTTGTGCTCATTTTCCTATATTCGGTGCTCTCGACTTTATTTTCAGTGCATATGTCTTTATTTACGGTGCTTTTTTTTACATTTAGTGGTCTTGTTTTTATATTCGGTCGTTTTAGCTTAATATTGCCACCCTCTTCATTACGCTTCTGAACATAGCGTGCACATAGTGCCGTCAGACTAAACACGTTCTTCGTCCGATCAATGTTACACAAAGGAATGCTGTGCTTAACTATCATCTGTCAACGATTCGACAACTTCTGAGTCAATTGTTTCCATTTCAAGACTTCCCGTAAGGTTTCCAAATTGGGCCAGTTTGCCGATCCGAATGCACGAGTCACGTCAAGATGGCGAACTGCTGCACCCAGACCTCGTCCCGTGAGGACAACGAGTTCAAAGCACCGCGTACCAAGCTAAAACGACCGAATATAATAAGAGGACCACTAAATGTAAAAAAGGACCAAATATAAAGACATGTGCACCAAAACTAAGGACGAGAGCACTGAATATAAAGACAAGGATGAACGCAGTGAATATCAAAACAAAAGAACCGAATATAAAGACACATGCACCGACCAAATATAAGAAAATGAGCACCAAGTAGAATGAGATATGCACCAGACGTGATGGTGCAAGTACCGCATATCATGAAAGAAGCACCTAGCATAATGACGAAACAACCGAGTATAATGAGGAGATAACCACAGCTGATGAAATGGAGTATCATAAGTCAGTTATGGCGTTCAATAACAAACAAGCGAAAAAGTCTTGTGGAATCAAAATTGAAGGCCAACCGTCGCAAGTACACAGACAAAATGGAGACAGCCACAATATAAGGTTCACAAGAAACTGTTTCAGTTCAATAATTCGTTTGAGAAGTTTAATAACAGGGGAGAATGGTTTTCCCTAAAGTTGTCCATCAAAGTTTAAAAATCTCAAGCTTTCAAAATTAAGGTCGCTTGATTTCTTGTTACTTCCGACAACACTAAAACGCTTTATGCTAGTCTAGAGTTTCAGCATGTTTAAGCACTTTTACTGCTTCTTTGTTTATCTTAGCTGAAGCTTCAATACTGAGGTTTCGAATGTCGCGATTGGATTTTGGTAAAAACTACAAATATATCAGCAAAACCAAACAATTATCTTTCAGGATACTATCTTAATCTTCTATAAAAAATGTGTTTGTTCTTTTTCATATTTTCATGTTTTCTAATAGTTCTGTATCCGCAAAGTTGTTTATTGTTTGACATGTAGTAATGTAAGCACTCGCCTGTAATTTAGTTGTAAAAAACTACCAAAGGCTTGGAAATAAACTATTAAAACTAAATTAATCATCTGCATGTCATCTTATATCTTACTAACAAGGTGGTAGCTTGTCAGCACAACACAAGCATTATAAACAACTAAACGCACACACTCTTTAAAACGAAGGGGTGGCAGAGATGTGACTTTTAATTTAAGCTTAAAATAATAATGTTATTTTCCACCTTTTGCAGCCAATTTACATATCATCAGATTATTTGCTGAGTGTACCCACTCTACGAGTGTAGTGCTATTTCCGACAACATCAAGCCTCTTGAGTTTCAGCATGTCTAAGCACAGTCCCATTGTTTCACTCTAGTTTTTGTGGTTAATTCCATTCACCTTGGTCGAGGTTTCAACACGCTCGGTATTTTTGCGGAAACTATAAATGAACTATGTCTAAATAATTTTCAGGGACACAATATTTTTCCTAGATCAAAATTGCTCCGGTTCTTTTTGTATTTTTCGTGTTTTCTAATACATGTAGTTCCATATCTAAAAAGCAAATTCGTGTTTGACATCATCATACTAATAATAATAAACATTTATTGGCTCTCCTATAAAGGCTATTCTGAACCAATTAATAACAAAAATATAATCTATCTTATCTATCTATCTAGTTTATCTATTCTAATACCATGTTTCTAAATCAGCAATCATGTGCAGTACGTACAAGCGAATTGTTTGGCGGATCACTCGCCCTGTAAACATGGTGGATTGTAAAAATGAGTAGAGATCTTTTTAAAGATATAATAGAAATATATCAATTATAATGCATTTTCTTGAAGCAATATCTCCACTAATTTATACAATCTGCCGTGTTTACAGTTTATATACTCTAGCGCTCTAAACGTCAGGTATACGCCGAATATCTCGGTCGAAAAATACTGTATCAACCTCTTTTTTTATCAAAACCTTATAACTGTTGAATCACCAACGCAGAAAAATCAGTTTTTTATAACAAACTAGTCTTCAAGTGCTTATAATGTATTCAGTCTTATAATGTAATCAGATAATGGAGTAACTTGCCGACGGCCGTGGCAGCAACACCTTCTTTTGATACCTTCAAGAGAAGTGTATATAGCTGCTATTAGTGCTCAAGTGCTTTGACACTGACTGCTGATTATCAGACACATAACCTCTTTTAGAGGGCGTGCCTCACCAATTAGATGTAGATGTAGATGTCTGTTTTCAACCCTCTCAAGTGGTATATATTGATCGAAATCTTACGCACACTCAGCTCAGTCTTATGAATCAGGTTTAGAGAATTTGGTTTTGTATTAAAGTTTTCATACTATTGATCAATTTTGATGTTCTTCCAAACGTAGCACTTTTTAATCTATATTTGGTCAGCATGATAACCTTGTAGGTAGTGGCTGTATTATATAGCATCTAAATTATTTTCGGATCACATTCTCTGTCGATCATTAGTTGCTTTGAATTTGCGTTAGCTTCAAATTGTACAGCCATTGAGAGGAAGTGCAGTGCTCTTACTAACCCAGTACAATTTTAATTGGTAAGTATTTAATGAAGCTCGTTAATCTCAAATTGCTACTGCTAAACCAAAATTAACCTAGTAAGTTAGAACGTGGGCTTTTCCACGACATCATCACAATCACTATTTTATTTCTTTGCTATGTTTTACACTTTGATTCTCTTCTTGAGCGACTACCAGGCAATCATGTAGACCGGCTACTAACAAGCTATTGGTAGTCTGTTAGGAAAGCCGCTGATATACAGAGTTACACTTCTACTTGAAGCAGGTAGAATCTTCCAAAGTAGTGAAATCAACTTCTTATATAGTTAGTTTTTGACACTGTTGCTGTATTTACTGACAACACCTATATGGTAACTTATTACAGGGGTCAGAATAGTTAGAATGGGCAAAGAGGGGCGAGTCTCCACTTTCCTTGACAATTTTCGAAATACTTTATGGAAAAAACACGGAGAAAAACGTAATTTGGAGCACAGATGGTTATTCGGGGACGCGTTTCCCAAATTACTAGCTCCTTCCTTATCTCTTAACACTCCAGTCTTTTTATTACCACATCTCAAAAACCTTCTCTTGCACTACCAATTTTACCAAAGTCACACAAAAATCTGATATTTTCTCAAGGTAAATTATCTTTCAATAATCAGTTTTAGTTCAGCACGCATGTAGCAAGGTGCGTTTGAAGATAAAGGAGTTACTTTGGAAACTTAAGTTCAAAGCTAAAAAGACTCATAGACACTACTAAAAAAGATCTTCTACTCCACTTCACACAGCCTATTTCTTTTACAAGTCAAGCTCGTTGATTTTGGTAATTAAATAAATCAGGGATTTAGATAAACTTTACAAAGGTATTACGTTAAGGAAATGTTGGTTCAAAATCAAAATTCTAACATCTGCTTTACAGGTGTGTTAAAGGTAACAAACAACACAGAGTTAATAATTCTACTTATAAAATTTTATAAACTGTTTCAGAAGCAACCAAATTCCATTTAAATGTAAAATGTTTGTTGATGCAAGTATTACCAATTTTATCGGCTTATTTTTTGCTACAACTTGACCACTTTGAAGAGCTACGCCCATTGCCAGACGTTTGTTTGCGTTTGCGGTTCTAGAAAAGTCCTTTATCAAATTAATTCAAAATCAGTGAATGTGACTTGTGGAATCAAATGAAATATTCATTCTTGGTGGGTTAGTTCCTTTGTTTTCATTAATACTGGCACCGTCTGTTCAACAGTCACGATCGTGAGTAGACAAAGGTCGCTTTGTTATAGAACAGTCACAATATAAGTATCACGAGAAAATACTTAGGTCAGAAACTGCCAAAGAGAGATCTCAAAACAGGAGTGACTGATTGTCCATTATTTTAAAATTCTGAAGTAGGCTCAACCTCACAAAAACACCAAGTCTCCTTTCGGTTAATTTAGAGTATCAGCGTGAGTAAGCATCATTTATCTTGGTCGAAATTTCAGTACGGAAACGTTCAAGGGCACGATCGCTGTTTTGTAGAAGCTACAAAACTCCATCAGCACAACAGAACAAGATAGCTTTCGTTAATTTCTTCTTTTACCCATGTAGCGAAAATGTTGGTATTTGTTCTTTTCATAATTTTCATGTTTTCTAAAAGTTTCGTATCCACAAAGTTTAGTTGTTTGACAAGAAAGCCTTCTTTTCGCATCTTTCTTATATCTAACAAACAACTGAAATGATGACATGTCAGATCTCCTTATGACTTGTAAATGACAGCATAAATCTGAGTGCACAACCAATCAGAGTTTGCATGGGTCTGCGACTTTACAAACATCAACTTGAAGCTATGAAGTAGATGCAAGATCCCAATGAAACCTAAGCAGTCTAGCAAGTCATTAAACACGTAAACACGAGTTTGTTTGAGGCAAACCAAAAACCTAATAATAGTAATAAATCTTTATTGTGATATATTAAAACACGACCGACAGACAAACGTGACAATAAAAGCTACAAGTATCCTGTTAAAACGAAAATATAAATATATACGTATATTGCTAAAAATCGAAACACTAGATAAAATTAAAGTTAAAAAGACATCTATTAATAAAACAACGCTTAGATCTTTCAGTTTGTACATCTGGTACAATAAAATTGTGTTCTCTTTGTCGGAGCGTAGGGTATTTTTGGGACGGCAGAAGGATCTCGAGTGGGTGTTTTTGGTCTCCTGTGATTTTGCCCCGCAGTTGCTTATCCTTAGCACTAATTTGTTCCATTTTAGCATATAGTGGGTTGTATAGCCGTATCTCGCTACCCTCTTGCAGAATGTATCAATCTGGAGTAGTAGATATTTGTTTTATTAGGCAGAGGCCCACACCTCGGCTATAACACAAATAAAATGTGACATGATGATGCTGTCAAACAAGGTAGTTAACTCGTTCAATGAGTTGCCATAATATTTACATACCCGAAGGAAGTCTAATCTAGAATTGGTTTTCTCAATCACTCAAACGCGGTTAATTTGTAGATTACTGGACATGTCCATCTTTGAAGGACACAGTCAGATACTGATTTCGCGTGAAAAGACGCTTTTCCATTAACTGTTTAAATCTAAGACTTACTTTACACAGCTTAGCCCTCTATCCTAACTTTTCAAAACAACTGCTTTCAAATTCTCAAAGGTATTCCCTTTTTCAGATTGTTGGCTATCAAAAATGCACAAACTTTAATCAAACAAGAAAACAACATTAAACAACACACAAGGTCTCTGTTAGTGTTAGCTGTGACCATGGCTTCGCGTCACCAGTTGACAAAGCACATGAACAGAATTTGCGAATCAGCTAGCTTTCTTAATTGTCGTTGCTATGGTTAGAATTTAGAAACACCTTAATAGAGAAACCTAAAAAAGTTAGTTTACGCATTTACTTCATAAAAATAGTCTCCTGCAACTATAAATATGTTCTACCTGGTGAAAAAAAATAAATAAAGCTGCGACGCCTTTAAAGTTCTGGGACTGGGTCCAACAAGAACATGCAATCACGTAACTCAAGCGCTCAGAGCACTCAAGCGCCATCCCGGGCTATCCGTCAAAGCCACAAGAAATTTCGAGACACAGCCGTAAATTGTTGCTTAATGTTTGTTTTTTGTTTATGCACCAGAATATTTTTCCAAACTCCTAACCTTGTACAAATCTACACACCCACACAAAGCTTCAATTCAGCAGTTACATTTGTTTAAAAATCCCATGCACCAAAACCTATGGGAACAAGTTCTTTGCGGTTGCATCCGGCTCGTAAATGCTTGAATTATTTAGTAAGGTTTGCAGATCAGACTCAGTTAGCTTGGTATGAGTATTAAGGTGAACATAACTAAAAAAATTTTCACTGATTTTTTCCAACAGTGCCAACTCAGCATGAAAATCCAAGTGGTAGCTCTTTTGGCTCTGGTAGTCATCCTTGAAGGTAACTGAATATAAAATACACTAAAGCACTTGTTAATCTCTTCCATTTTTGTTAAATGATAGTCATTTAACAAGGTAACTTCTACTATAACAACTTTACTTAACACTTTCAAACTCTGTGAATTGTTTTCCTAAAATTCATTTGCTTTATCAACTTGTGAAGAACGTCGCACTGGTGAACATAACAAACAACCATCGTTAAAATAATTAGTTCAGTACTACGGTTATTTAAAATAAGTTGTCCAAATAAATTGGTTCATTTTTAAAATTTTGGAAAGTTTTAAACAATAATTAAATTTTCAGACTCTTTAAAGTTTTCGAAAAACCACAAGCAATATGATTCGAAATGTTAGGTTTGTGGTATCGAACCGAAATGGCTGATGTGGCTTAAGTCTTGGACTCTGCTCAGTCTTAGTCCGAAGTCGGCTACATGTAAGTGTGACAACTTCTAAAAAGTTTCAAGTCATGTGTCTAACTGTTCGTTATGAGAAGTTTAGATAAGATACATTTAACTAATCTATGCAAAAATAAAAAAGATTGATGATATGAAAACAGACTTGAAACTAATGAAGAAAGTCAGCACGTGAAAAGAAATAATTGTCGATAAGTTTCACTAACTACTTAGAACACTTTCACTTTCCCACTCGAATAGAAATGAAGGGCAGCAAACAATATCATACAGGTTTAAAACATAAACTCAAAATTCAGAGCGAAATATCAACAAACTCTTATATGTATGTATTTTGCAGTTTGTATATTTGAGAGTGAGCTTTGCACAAGGCTGGACTGCTAGGTGTAAAGGGAATTCCTACAATACTCGCACTCACGTTTGCTGTGCAGGACGAATTCTCTGGAAAGGAATAAACAGCTATGCTTGCTGTGGAAGCAACAACTACAATCCCCGTTCACATACGTGCTGTGCAGGACGAATTCTCTGGAAAGGAATTAATAGCTACGCTTGCTGTGGAAGGAACAACTACAATCCCCGTTCACATACGTGCTGTGCAGGACGAATTCTCTGGAAAGGTATAAACAGCTATGCTTGCTGTGGAAGCCAAAACTACAATCCCAACAATTATATGTGCTGTGCAGGACGAATCCGCTGGAAAGGAATAGGCAGCCACTTTTGCTAGTGTGTGAAGGTATATTTCCAGTTGCTGATCATGAATAGCAATCTTTCACTCTTCAGTTAACGTTGTTCGACATTACAGAAGATTATGGGAAATTAAAATCAAGCTGAGTGCAATTTGATTCAAAAGAATTCAGTCAAACTTTTCATAGTTATAGATTATAGACTTTTAAATCTTAAAAGGCCTGTGAATTGATATTCGGTTGAACGTTTAAAAAGAAACTTTAAGGAACTCATTAGGATGGCTACGTACAAGTAATTAAGTTGTTCAAGAAAATCTATGTCACTTTAGTGCAATTTTAGATAACTCAAAGATTTTAAAACAGTTAAGATAAGTGACTGAACAGTTTCATGAAACGCTTGCATGTAACGTTTTCAAACTGTCAAATATCAATTAAACTTTGTAAAAGTGAAAAACAAAAACGGTAATAAACTTGTTTTTTTTAATTAAAATCTTTATCATAAGATATTGCAGAACCTGATGTTGCTCAAGTAGACCGAAACTGTTTGTTTTCAATTTATAGTGCCAAGAAAGTTTTAGCCATGTTAATGAAACACACATTTATTTAATTATATATAGATTTTTTTTCTTTATCGAAACATAGGTATCTATCTAGCTATATAAAATATATTAATCAGTTATTTTGGTTAAAATTTCGTTGTTGCACTATATGCTTGTTTCAAACAAGCGTGTAGTGCAACAACGAAACTTTAATCCAAATAACTGTTTAAATACTTTAAGCTCCCTCGAGTAGAGCACTATAGTTTGACAGGATTAACTCACACTTAATTCAAAAACGTTGTCTTCTGATTTGTTGCGTTGCGCATTGTTGCATACCCAGACCTTCAACGCACCTGATGGATGTAACGGCATTTTTAATAGCATTGTAGGTGCCTAAATGAAACAGCGACATTCGTGTATTAGCCCTGAAAGCAATGTGGAGAACAAATGTCATTGTATCATAGTAAGCACCTGCAATGCAGTTGAAACCTTCGTTGCATCCATGGTGCATCGGTTGCGATCTGGGTATGCAACAATGCGCAATGCAGAAAGATAGCAGTCCAGAAGAAAGAAGAAGTGTTAGGAAAAAAAATGGTGAACCTCACCTTTCCGCGGCTGGCGAAATCAGAAACAAGCCTTTTGCAAAAAGAGTTAAATTTTTGGCCTACTCCAACTCTTCCAGAAATCGAAAAAGTAAACAAAGACATCGACGCATTTGGCTGCGGAAGATTTAGATGACTTTGAAACAGAACTCTCATATCAATGATCCACCTTGGAGAAACTGAACAGGAAGGATAGCAAACAGAGTAGACCATCACTCGAACCATGTATCAAGGCGTATTTAGAGAAACTAACAGCATTGACAGTAACAACGCTGCTAGATTAAATACTAAATTGAAATAGTTTCACCTTTGATAATCAGAACTACCCAAAGATCAAGGGCACTGAAATGGGAACGAGAGCATCCCCTGATTTTGTCAATGTATAAATGGGTAGGGTTCAAAACGAATGTGTTTATAAAAGTCCCTGGAGTGATCTAGTAATAGACTGGGCAATTTTTATAGATGATATTTTCCTACTTAGGAATGGGGACGAACAATCTTCAATAAATTTCATGGATCATCAGAATAGAGCAGTAACAGTGCACAAGGATGAGAATGGAAACATTAGCACAGATGTTTATCAAAAACCAACGGACACGTACACATCCTTACCTCGATGGCAATTCCGCGTCCATGTGTGTGTTAAAGTCCCCAGTAATTAGCAGATGGCTTGAGCAAAACTAGCTGCAGATTCGAGAAATTCTGAGAACTCTTCAAATAATACACTTTGGTGATATGTAGGTGTGCGCGTTTGAATATGGTGTTCTGTAGATGATAATAAGGTGAATCCGGTCAATTTAAGACTATTTCTAAATATCCCGCTCAGAGTACTCAAATTATTGCAGTTCAACGGTAATACCCTTTTTCACATTTAAATTGTGCCTGAACAGTTCCTCCCCCAGCTCGACTAGTTCGTGAAGAGTCTAGAAGTAAGTTTGTAACCAGCAGGTGTGCAGAGTTTTCGTGAGGCTGGCTTCATCGTATAAGACTATGTTTTTGTTAGAGCAACAACATCTAGATTGTACTTCCAGACAAGTTGGGCAGACTCGCCGGCTTTGTTATTTAAGGATTGTACATCGAGTAAGCAAAAGTTCAAAACGATAGAGTGATGATCTTGAATCGTTTTGCCGTTTGATCGAGTTAGTGGCCTCAGATTGTTGTTATTACGAGCATAACGTACGTTGCCTAATAAGACGGAATCTAGGCGTTACCGCAGGAACTCTTAATGTGGACGCGTTTGCCGTGAAGCTTGTAAAAACTAGTTGTGGCGTCCCCGTAACTGTAGTAAGATTCGAGTGATTTCTTGTTCTAATAGACAAAGGAGCGCAACGACGTGTAACACGAGTGTGAGTGGTTGACTGATTGTCTGTTGGACCGGGATTTAATTTTTAAAACAGTAGGTCACCTTGGAATGGATACTGGAATGTTGCGACCGAGTTAGAATAGTATGCACACTGGCATTCGCTGCGCTTGACATTGATACGAGATGTGCGACACGGGAAAATTGCTCAAATCCAACAAAAGCTACAAAAGAAGAAAACTGGTCTATTGTCCCTCAGGCTAACTGTGCCAGTTCGATTTTGCCGTAGATGAAACAACTTTTAGTCGTAGGAAAGGTGGTATCAAATCCAAACTAACGTGCAGAAGAAGACAAGTCACTTAGACATGATCTTCTACAGTCCCAGCATCCAAGGTTGGCAGGTGTAGTGTAGAACAAGGGCGAAGACGAGCGAGGCACGAACAACGTTATATTTAATCACTGGTGACGTGTAATGGTCTTATGTGTATGAAACATTGAAACATGTCAGTTGATGAGAGGGATACAGGACGTTTCGTTCCCAGGACGACTCGTTCCCGGACGATTCGTTCCTAGTCTGGGGACGTTTCTTTCCGTTAATTCCAATCAGTCGTAATGACAATCATTCTAAAAGCAATTTTTCTTTGGCAGTAAACATGATAAAAATGATGAGAATCTTCTTTACCGTTCTTCTTTACCGTCCCTCCATACAAGTTTATTTAACGTCGATTTAAGTAGTGACTTTGAAAGTTGTTTGAGAGAAAAACTCTAAAGTTGCAGTTAAGTTTAAAAGTGTTGCCTGACACTACTGTGTTATTTTAAGGTTTGTTAGTTTGATGCCAAATAAAGGAATCGAGGCAAAACTAAAAGAAGTGGATCGACAATCGCGAGTTAGTTTTCGAATAAACTAATACTCTAATAACATGACGATTTATAACTAAATATGAACGGAAGCTGAAACTACAACTTAGCTGTTAACGGTTTGGACGGTTTGACATTTTTTAGTGTTCTTGTTTCGTGTTAGGAACGACTTTGATGGGAACGAATCGTCAGGGAACGAATCGTCCTGGGAACGAAACGTCCGGTTACCGATGAAAGCATATTTTTATCTCTTTTGTAAAAGTTATTTAAAAATAACTGTGTAAAGTTTGTGACGCTGACGAGTCACTCTGGTCGCCGTGTTGTGTGTCTTGCTCGTCCGCGAACTTTTTAGTATACCCTAGCGGTAACATGTATATAGTACAACTGATAGTAGCAATAAGAAATACATTTGTACCTAGGATAAGTTTTAGATCGCAGACTGGATCAGCAATTTAGCTTTAAAAAGATAAAAAATTATGCTTATAGACAAGAACCAAGCGACAAAAATTTTCGACCCACTCCAGGTCTCAAGAGAGCGTTCTTATGGGCAGCTATTCAGATACACATTTATAAAAGAATGTTATGAGGAAAGAATTTGGTTATGAACTTAAAAAAAGTTTAGTTGCTTGTCTCTACTGGCTGCTACCATTTACAAAGTAAAATGTTTCCTCGGCGGTCCGCTCGTATTCGCTTGATTTGCTTGTGCAATCCTGTTTATTTTCAGCTGTGTTCCATACTCATGTGAAAGTTAAAACCTTTAACTGAGTCCCCTTTTAACTTCGAGTAACCTGCGTATAAGTACAATTTCTGTGTATCTATCGAGACTGCGAATGGGTCAATAATTTATCGCTCTGTTCTTGTGCGACAATGTGGAACTGGAAGCGACATTCTGAAGGCGACATTATGTTGAATCAATAGAACTGCAGTCAAAAACTTTTGGAAATTTAAATATAACCCCACTGGATAACAGGGAGAGCGTAGAATCGACAACGTGTGACCCATTTTTACATTGTATCGAACAGTTTTATCGTGTAATGAGACAATTTAACTTTTAAGTAATGTGTGCCAAGCAAATGTTACTAAGATCCCAAATTACGATTTTTATGCTTTCTTTCTGCCATTTTAAATGTTAAACTTTTTTAAAGAAGATAAAGTACATGATTGCCTCATAACAATAAATTGTTTAAGCAAAAATAATTCAAACTAAACAAAAAAGACTAAAAATGTCTTGTTTGCTACTTGCCGAAATTCACAAATGAAAATATCTCTTGACCGAGCCGTACACGGACCGTTTACAATTAATGTTTCATTTATTACATCTCGAATAATTGGAGCATTTATCGAAATCAGGGGCCTATCTTTTCAGTAAGGCTCTACTCTGAGAACGAAGTATTCCATTGGTCATTGAACAATAACAGTAACAATAACTGACACTTTTTAACAATACGCTATTGTATGTTCTTTACGGATGGTCAGTTTAAGAGTTAAGGTTTCGGTTATTTTTATTGTGTTTTTATCCAATGGGATCTTTCGTTTTCAGAGTAGAGGGCGACTCTATCTTTTTGCCGTTCTTTTTGACCAAATAATAAGAACTTTGAAAACGGGCGGGGCGAGATCCCTAAACCATCACATCCAACAAACGGTACAATAAAACACTTCAAATATTGCGGTGAACAATGATTTTACTAAACTTTGATTCTTGGAGTCTTTGGTTATTAAAATCCACAAACCGAAGCTAAATACCGAAATAAGAGCCGCCAAAGAACTTGTTTTGTTCAGCTAAAGTTTCTGTCTTCACACGTTCCAGCTGAAAGTTGTGTATGAAAACACTAGCTTGTAATTTTCATATACCAGTCTTGATGATGATTTTGAAATGAAATTGAAATATTGACATCCTTTGCGATCAGTTGCTTTTAACTTAACTATTAAGTTTATACAATGCTTTTCGGAGTTGTATTTACACTTAATTTTCAATAGTTCAATTTTCACTATACGACAACACCGCGGTTCGAATTTTAAAAAACGCTGCTTTTTACTTTTTCTGAACATTTTAGTCAGCAACCGGCTTGATATTCTTTTCCTCTCCACTCGCAGTTGCGTAGCAAATATTCCCCACTGTAAATTAACTCTTCTCTTCCAAATGCATGCGGTCGGTCCATGCGGTCTAATGCATACTATGTCATGTCGTACGCATAATTATAGATTGGCCACCGCTGATCAATACACTTGCAGCGTTAGTCGTGCTCAAGCCTACTCGGCCACATTGACCACAATGTCAAATACGAATTCTCGTTTTTCACTTTTTCATAGTTTAATTGATATTTTGACTGTTTGAAAACGTTACATGCAAGCGCACTCTAAATTGAACCGTTAGCTATCTTGCTGCAAGTACATGTACATACTTATCTTATCGTGTCCCTTAAAGTTTCTTTTAACACTTTCAACCTAATATCACTTCACAGTCTTTAATTCTTTAAACATCGAAAGTTCTAGATTCTTTTAAGCGATTTGCACTTCTCGGCTTGTTCAGTAGTTTTCCATTACCTTCTGTCAGTTTTTTTCTCAAGTCGAACAAAGCTTCCCATTTGCAGCACTTGTTCAAGCGAGGGTCGTAGTTGTTTCTTCCACAGCAGGCAGTTTTGCCGGTCATTTGATTTCTGATTACTTTAGACAACACTTACTATACGTTTTTTCGCTAATATAGACTTTAAGCATGTTTAAGCACTAATAAACCCTTGCTTTGTTTAACTTGGTCAAAGTTTCAATACTGAAATTTCGAATGGCATGGTCGGTTTTTGTAGAAGCTACAAATATTCAGCAAAACCAAACAAATAATTTTCAGATATTGTCTTTTTCGTATATTGAAACTGTACTTGTTCTGTTTCATATTTTCATGTTTTCTAATAGTTCCGTTTCCACAAAGTTATCTGTTGGTTCACATGTAATCCTCTGCCAGTAGTAAATCCGATATCTTACTAACAAGGTAGTGGCATGCCAGCACACCACAAGCATTGAAGATAACTGTGCGTACACACCCTTTGTAACGAAAAAACGTACATAGGAGAGATTTTAGAAGGAGTGTCAGAGATATGATTTTTATTTTAAGCTTAGATTAATATAAAGGTATTTCCACGTTTTGCAGTCAATCATTGCTGAGTGCGTGCACTTTGCGAGTGCAACTTTAGCTATTTCCGAAAACAAAAAGTCTCTTTGTTAGTCTAGGTTTTCAGCGGGTCTAAGCACCGTCCCATTGTTTCACTCTGGACTTTGTAACTCCATTTACCTTGGCCGAAATTTCAATACTACTAATACTACAAAAGAACCACACCTAAAGAATATGCAGGATACAATATTTTTTCCTAGAAGAAATTTGCACCGGTTCTAGCTTTGTTCTTTTTGTTTTCTAAAATACATGTAGTCTCGTATCTACAAAGTAAATTCTTGATTGACAAGTAAACTTTTTTAGACGCAGCAGGTTTAAGATGTAGTCCATCAGCTGAGGTTCAAAAACAAGGAATAACGTCTCACTAGAGGAATACAGCCGAAACAAGTATCATCTTAATATTTGACATTTAAGGGTTATAAAAATGTGTTATAGCAAGGACATAACGGTAGCTTTCACTTTGAAAATCAAATTTCAAGTTTGCTTCTCGTACTCTCCTTTTTTGCTGCCACCTCGGATTTTTGGGGAATGGCAATACTAAAAAATGCTTGCAGTCTTTTAAAGTAAACAAATCGCGTTTTAAAGGCAAATTTAGAACGTTTGGGACTACAAACCTACTCTTTCAAATATATTTCAAAAAAGAGAGCAACTAGATAAAAGATATATACCTTGTTAGGTGTTTTGGTTAGGAGAAAGGCTCAGTTATTTTTTGGATTTTTGCACTTTGGCATATTCTTTGGCATGCCCAGAGCGCTACGAAACAGATATATGAAAGAAATTCATTATCAAACTTGCAAGTAACGTTGAAAAGAAAAGTGTCGGAGTTTAAAGTGTGACAGTTCATAATCAACACCTTGGCATTGATTTGAGTTCTTCATGTACGCGTGTTCCCTGTGCACTAAGACCAATGGCGGGCGAGTGCATTGCATACGATTTTTCGGATCCAAAGCTAATCTAGCGCAAAGATGTTTCTTGACGGACAACCTTGTATTGTGCTGGCGCGATCCGTAATAACAAAACAATTACGGAGGCTTCAACCGCATGAGAGCGAATTTTCCGAAAATCCCTTCAAACATCATCGCAATTGCCGAGCTGAGTTCACAAACAAGACAGACTTGCAAGTCGTCAGCAACTGAAATAAGAAGTGAATAAAGATGAATTCGAGCGAGTAATGAACAGCCGTGAGTTCCGCGAATTTAAAGAGCAGTTCCATTTCTATTTACGCAGAATGAATGAGAAAAGTTTAAACTAAAGGAGGTTCGGCTCTAGAATTTGGAACTGTGCGAGCTGGTGCTAAACCTCATCAACATGTATGCATCGTGCTCTGTCCTATCGCTCCAGGGAGCTCTACCTGCCATGCATCGAAGAGATGATACCAATAGTATTTGCGTACGATCGCAAAAGCTACGCGCGCTACCTCATTCCATTCTTGAAAAACAATTATCATCTGGGTATCAGAATGCCAAAAGTGTATGAAGCTTTCAACAAAGGCCAGTTTTCTGTTCAAATGAAGGGCTGTAATCCTTTTGGACGAAACGAAACTGACAAGACCATGCATTGATAACAATATTATAATCGGTCGCGACTTTAGGACAGCATGAAGCTACGCCGGGTTTCGCGCTAATTGAACAACCGTAAACATTGCTAGAATAATATCTCAGACCAGGCCCCTAGCCAGGACTTTTTGAAGAAGGGTGCGAATCTCAAGAAATCGGGACCAAAAAAATTTAATTTGTTGTAATGGTACGCCGTGGAAGTTGCGCAGACACAAGGGGCAGAGTGTAAAATCGACAGACAAACTGAATTAGCGCGACTTTTAATGATAGGATAAACTTTAGCGAGCGCCGATTAAGGCATGAACCTCCAGAGGGATCTGGGGGCATGCCCCCTCAGAACATTTTCAAATCTGAAAGCCTTAAAACTCCTTTTCCAGCACTGTAGGGCCGAAAGCTACGTCAAAAGGGCTCCAAAAGTTGATCGTTAGTTTCTTCTTAACATTGACAAAAGAACGTTTTCATCAGAAGTTTTCATCTAGCATGCATATATTTCCAGGGGTAGAAGATGCCATTACAGTTTCTCTAATTACTGTGTTCTTAATCTTAAACTCCTGTGGCACGAAGTAATCGCGAATGTACATGTCTATTCCCGCCTTTTCGATGAAAACGTCAAACGTGGGTTTTGAAGCTGGTAATTTTCCTAAAACCTTCCCGTCACATACTTTTTTCAAGATAGCTTATCAAGATAATCCTAACAAAGCACGTTGAATAACGAAAGTACAAGTATAGCGCAAGTTCCTCTCCCGATTGGATAAAAGTGTTCTGAGTTGTAGTTCTTTTTTGCTGGCTGCTTTATTTGGTAAGTCAGATATTTATTTATTTCCTAGCAGTAAATTTCCATAAAAGCACTTTTTTTAAAAAATTAACGTGTTTTAGATCATAGTTGTATAACTATATATAATGTTAGTATGTCGCGTCCATTTTTTCATAAAATACTTTTGCAGCCCTACCCAGGCTAGGTTACGTATTTACAGTATATTAAGAATAACTATATAAAAACAAGAGAAAACAAGGGGACAGTACAGAAAGGACATTGAGGGCGTTGATCAGGATATGTCACTGAATCCCACTAAAGTTATTTTTAGTTTAAGAAATCCTTTTTCTAACACGTCCGCTTAGAGTACAATCTCGATCTGAGGCTTTCAGTGAAAAGCAAATTTCGATTACGGCGGATAGATTTTTGGGACACGAAAACATTTTTCGTGGGGACACAAGAGGTATCTGCCCACAATGTACGTAAAGAACTAATAATTCATAATTTGTGTTTGTTTCCGTGACCACTCAGAGTTGATTATGGTTGGACGTTAGCTGCAAGACTCAAGAAATATATTTATATTCACATTCAACAAAATAAATTTGTATTCAAGGCATCATTTAACATCCAGCAACTGCATGTTTTTGCAGCTTCAAGGAATAGTATTTATTCAACGTCAAGGAAATCATATAGTTGATAGTTATAGTTCACGAAAATATGTTAATTCATGGAAATTACATTTGTTCGAAAAATTGAATTGGTTTCAAGGAAACTGTATTCTTTCAAGGAAACTATATTCACTCAAGAAATTATCTTAATTCAAGAAAAAATATTTATTTGAAGAAACTATATTCAATCAAGGAAATATATTCGTTCAAGAAAATTATATTCGTTCAAAGAGATATGTTCATTCAAAGAAACTATATTCATTCAACAACGTTGAGTTGTTGGAAAATGGTATAGATTTTTACATTTCTGAAATTTGTCTGAAATTGGGTTAAGAGTTTAGCATTTGGCCCGGAAATTGGATACAAACTTTAAAATTTTGGCTGAAAATGAGTATAAATATTGATATTTTTGTCTGAATTTCGTAGAGGTCCTAAATTGGGTATACATGTACATATGGACATCGTGGTCTAAAATTAGGAATAGTTTTTGACATTCGGGTCTGAAAATGGATATAGACTATATAGGACATCTTTGTTTTAAATTTGGTACAGCTTTCAACATTTGGATCTTAACTTGATTGGGTATCGGATTTTGACATTATGATTTAGAAAAATAAGTTCGGGAATGGATGAATTACACTCTTCCTTTTATAAGAACCTTTTTGTCAGAACGCGAGGCTCAAGAAATCCCCGAAATATTTAAGAACATTTAGACTCAGCCCAAAATCTAGACGTTCGTATGAAAAAAAAGAAGATGTTTTGACAATCTATCATTCAAACCTTAACATCTTAACTGTTGATTTAGTAATCGGTATTAGCTTACTGGTATTGTTATTACTAATGTAATGATTATTGTTTATCATTATTATTACTATTACTATTAAAATTATTATTACTACTATTATTGTTATTATTATTATTGTTATTGTTATTGTTATTGTTATTGTTATTGTTATTGTTATTGTTATTGTTATTGTTATTGTT
>JAOBRG010121992.1:0-19367 GCA_027574985.1 Umimayanthus nakama | reverse complement strand
AAAAAAAAAAAAAAAAAAAAACCTCCCTCCCGACCATAAAATTTCTTAAAAAAGGACGCTAACCATTTTTTTTTTACTTGGCCTAACTGTTGGCTGAGGCTACATGGGCTGTTCTTGAATTTTTGCCTATATAATTTTCAGCCCCAATAGTTCTTATTTCAATACTAATATTAATGGAAATTCGGTGCAGATAAGCTGCCTGGAACAAAAAAAGGCGCTAAGAAATACCTGTTTGTCTTTCTTGTTTCATCCAACAATATATGCGATAAAACTGATCTTGAAGTGTTTTGATATCATTTTCGTTTTCTTTTTAGAAATATGAAAATAGCTTTAAATAAATGTTCTTGAGCATAAATGCACATCTCAGTCTGTGTACAAGGGTTTAAAACTTTTAGTATTGGCTGATCAAAATTTCAGCCTGGTGATTGTTCTTAGCTTGTTCGGTCTTAATTTTTGGGCAAATCTTAGCCTGGGTGCTTTTATAAAGTTAGTTCTTATGAAAATAGCGTGTAGCAACAACTACATATATAAATAGTTGCTTAGCAAAGTAATATATAACTTCTTTTTGGAATGTTTTAATAGACCGGCATTTTTTACAGAGCAAAGCTTACGTCGACTTAAGTTTTGTTTGGCTGTGCCCAATGTGACTAAATCACGCAACATCGTCCAGCTTCCATTGGGAGATTGTGAGCTGAACACTCTCGGTTAAAGTCAGTGAGTTGATGCAAGTAATTATATTAAATCAGACTCTAAATTGTGATTTTCTTGTTTGTATGCAACGTTTTTTGACATCTTTCAGTGAAGGGACAAGTTATTTGCTATCTTGTTTTGATAAGAGTGTCCTTCTCATTCAGATCATGAAAATCGGGATATGTGAATTACAGTGAGAACATTCCACTTTTTCTAACCAACATGGTTTGTTTCGGTGAAAAATGTGGTTTGTCATTAATTCTTCAATAATTATTGTGGCTTAATCTGAAATCATGTGAAGCATTGCGTTAAAATTTTTAAAAGGTTTTCAAATTTTTTCACGGGGTGTTTTGAAACAACATCACGACACAACAGCCGTAATGAATCCGGCTTTGAAATTGTCAATGGCACGGAGCCGTCCGCAAACAATGGCAGAGAGAATGCTTCTCTCTTTTAGTTTTCCTCAGTTTAGTAGAAAAGCACCATTCCAAGTTTGTTTTTCTTTGGATACAATTTTCGGTTTCTCTGATTCATAATGACATCAGCTGGACAGTGAAAGCACACCACGTGGGTAATAAACTGAATCGAGATTTATTTTCGTAAAATTACCTGCACGTTGCTATGAATGTGCAAGAAAAACCAGGAAACGCAAAATAAAGTCACCATGTTGCGGAGCTAAAGAGACGATTACCTGCGAATTCGTCTCATGTTTGGTACTGTAACCTCCAAAGTTTCAAAAGGTAATGTTACAACCTTCACGTAAAGCCGTTAGTTAATAAACAAGAGTAGGGAACAAGTCAGTATACATTTTTTCCCTTCATTAAGATGAGACAGTTTCAAAATGCACTAAGTTTAGGACAAATCTAGTTACACTGTTTCAGTACTAATCGACGTTCATTTTCTTCTACTGGAGACAAAACACAAACCAATGCTAACAATTCCACTGAGTGTCACGTCGATGTTTGGGAAAATCTCCCAAAGATCTTGTTTATTGATACGTGGGGAACACAATTGTTCCCGCGACTCGCATTGATTAAATACAACTCTCACTGTGCACATTCAAATACGCTTTTGGAAAATCTGATAAAAATTTAAACTTTAATTCCATCTCAGTCATGAATCATTAATGTAAGTACTGACACTCCGAACTACTTTATATAAATTGAAAAGAGAGTTGCACACAATATCAATAAGTAATACTTTAACATTGTCTGTTAAAAAGATCTGGAATTTAACTATGTCTGTCCATGAAAAGGGAGGAAGTTCGTATTTTTGTGACAACACTTCTTTATGATGAGCGTTGACGAGAAAAAGTTTTGATTCGATGTCAAGTGCAAACATATGGTGTGACAGGTACGATTTTTTCCCTAAAAATACTAATTTTTCTATTGTTAATCCGACAAGGTTTTAAACTGATAAGGTAAAAGCTCAAAAATGTTCAAATAAATATAGTTAAATGATATGGGTTGTCTACTTTCTTCAGATATCAAGAACTCATTGTTTCACTTTGTCTGTATGTTTTCAGAAAACCAAAAAACTCTTCAAAGATTTATATGGCCAATTTTCGCGTAAAATAGTGATACGAAACACAGTATTTTCCAATAACTAGCTTTTATTTAATATTTTCGTCTTGTTTATTTTATATATATTTTTAAAAGGGAAAAACAAATATATTTGATTATTACTGGCCACAAGGGCCTCGTAGAGTGACCTTTTGTTTCTAATAATTCAGAACACTTCTAATTTTGAAGAATCCTTACTTATTTTTCTTGTATTTCATCGTTCGTAGATTGCACACACGCGCAGATCGCACTAAGAGGCCGTACACCATACACATGCAAGCATGTTTAATGAACGCCATGCTCCCTGCATTTCAGTTCCACATAGCGCATTTCGGAATTAAGAGATAGTATTGACTTGCGAGACTTTTCTTTTTATAAGGACAACTTTGTAAGAACGAATCTCAAACTGGTGAAAATCGAAGGAAATCTTAGGCTGAGGCTCGACAAAGAGAACAAATTTTCAGGTGGAAAATTCTTAATTCACACAGTGCATGATAGTTGGTACATAGTTCAAGTATTGGCAGCGTGCACGAATCAGCCACTTCTTTCGTTGGTGGAATTAGTCTAAGATAGAAAGGTCGGACAAAATGTTCTGTAATCTGAGACCTAGGAGTGTTTTAACAAACAATGAAAGTAGTTCACCTTTAAATACAGCCGTACAATATACACTAAAGAGAGGATAAAAGGTACTGTAGTCTGAGATCTTATAAGACTGTTTCAACGATTAATTGAAAATGTACAGACTCCTATAATGTTTCTGAAATAAAATGCTAATCAGTAACCGGTCAAAATCGAAGGAAAGCTCAAGATAATAAGCCTCTAAATACAGCCGTATAATATCCACTAGAGAGAGGGCAAAAGGTTCTGTAATCTGAGACCTAAAGACCGTTTCAACAAACAGTGAAGGTAGTTCACCTCTGAATACAGCCGTACAATACACATTAGAGAGAGGACAAATAGTACTGAAATCTGAGACCTAAAGACTGTTTCAACGAACGATGAGAGTAGTTCGCCTCTAAATGCGGTTTGTTTTGCAATTAAATGCCTTGTTTCCTATTTGTCTTAAACTCAGACCACTCACAGAAACAACAGCAACAAGAACATTTTGGGGCCAAATTTGCAAAAAGCAAAAAAATTAGTTTGAGAACAATAAGCCTCGGCAAAATTTACAGCATAGTTCTTACAAAAAGAGTGATGTACTGTAAAGCCTTGTTTGTTGGTTAGTTTGAGTATACCTAGTTTTGTTCAAGCTATATACAATATACGTATAAAAGATATATCCATCTTAGCTGCATGCTTCTTCTTACGAATCAAATTCAGGTAATGCGGAGGTTCATTCTGCTTTGCAGCCGTGTTCTTATCTGTGCCTATCGGAGTGTGCGCTTCCTGCGGGAGCACGGCCAAGTCTAGCTGTGAGGGAGTTCAAACAGTAGCATTTTAAAAAATTGTCAAAGCATTTCCACGAATTTACTAAAAAAAATTCTATCAATCTATAGCATGATAGAGCCAGTTAAAATATCTTCTGTAATCTATACCCCAGTGCTTTAAAGATACCAGGCATGAACAGTTTGTAAAAATGAATAGTATTAAACTCAGTCTATTTTCTCTCCCCCACAGGAAAATCAAACAAATGTTTCATCATTCATCTTCAAAGAAGCTCAAAGTTGACATGTTTTCTCTGGTCTTGCTTGGCGGAGGAGATGTATGACCTAAATTACGAAATTTTGAGATAGAAATAATCAGCTGCTTTGGGAGCGAAATGGATTCTGTAAAGTTATGTGCAAGGATATTTGTTTCATTCTTACGTGGAAGAAAAACTCGTTTACGAGCTTTGGCCGTATTTGTTATAGCGGTTGTGTCAATACAACTCACTTTAATTCTTTTTGAATCATCAACTTGTAAATTGTCTCCACATTACATGGAAACGAAAGAGGAGAGAAATCGTGTTCGCCTTATCAATAACGAAGGGTTGTTGTGGAAAAGATTAAACACGAACTCTACAGCCACAGGGAATTACAGTGCTCAACTGTTGAAACTCAATGGCCAAACATTTTCAGCGCAAGTACTCAGTCGCGATGGGGACGAAACTGTTGTCCGATTAAAAGGAGGGCATTTTGAAAAGATTTGGAAATTTAATAAAGATCGTCCAAAAGAAGATAAGGAGAAAGATAGCGAAGAAATTGACACAGCAAGGGTTGTTGATAGAGAACACGAAGCTGTTATAAGGAGCAGCTCAAGTCAGCAACAACAACAACAGCAACATTTACGTTGGGAAAACCAGCAAGCTGACAAGAAAGCACTCAGCCAGGACGGAGAAGAAGCTGAAATTGCTAACACCCATGCGGAAAACGCCAGCAAAGAGATTGTAAAAACTAAAGGGAATACATCCAGCTATTTACAGGAGCAAGTTACTGCAAGAGAACAGCCCGATGTGTGTCCAAAAATAACACTCTATACTACTAACCAACTGAAAGTTCCATATGGAGTCTGTAAGCCACACAGGCCGACACAAGCAGCTTGTAAACTTGCACACGAGCTGTACAAGGAAAACACTGTGAAACGTCAGTGCAAAGTGATGCAGGGAACTGGTGATATTTGCCACATTCTTGAAAAACCTAGAATTCATGGGAAAAAACGCGAGGGAGTCGTTCAATGTAAAAACACTATCTGCTCTGCTATTGACGAGTTTGTTAATCCCTTCCGCGTAAAGACTTTAGATCCCGAAACTGGTGACATACAAACGGAGAACGAATTTGCAACTGTGGAAGACCTAGAGAAGGGTCTTGTTGGAATTCTAAAGAAAACAGCAAAAGCAAGGTTTCACTTTGTTTTTGTGCAGTGCAGACGTGAAGAAGGTGACTGGATTTCGCAGCTTCTTCCAGTCGATCCCCGCCTCACGATCCACGAGGCAGACTCACCACGGGATCCGCGCGCGGTTAACGTGAATATCATTCTCATTGATTCTGTGGCAAGAGCGCATTTCTACCGCTCCTTACCTCGAACTGTGAAAACCTTCCAGAGCTGGGCAGACGAACCGTCACGTGCCCCGGCTACTGTCCTAGACTTTGAACTCTTCCAAGCTGTTGAAGGTCACACGGCAGAAAACACACATGCGCTTTTTACTGGAGCATTCATTAACCCCAATTCGTCGGGCTCAGTGGAAGTGGACGTGCTATTTGGTCACTACAAGGAAGCTGGGTACCAGACAACTTGGCAGGAAGATCTATGCTTTAAGGGAGTCTGGGGGCTAATGCTTGACTTGAAAGCTTTGGACTGGAGAGACATGCAGAGATTGTCCAAAGAAGCTCATATCGACCATACAGGTAGGGCGATATTTAGCGGTATCTTTTGTATTTGACAGCTATTGCAAACAATCTAGGTATCATGTTCGAGTGTATAATAATTGAGCGAAAGTAGACACGAACCTTAGCATGAAATTTTAAGAGTCCGACGACTGAATTCTAATAATTTTGGTTTAGAAACTACAGCCCGCAATAACTTTTTCCGTGAACCTGTTGCAAGTAGTGATTAGTCATAACAAACTTCAAACGTTCACTCGAGAATCACAGTAAGCATCTTGTATTTTTACTTTGTGTAGAAAGCAAATGGGCCAACACGGAGAAAAAGAAAAAAATCTCTGACCCCAGTTGGGTTCGAACCCTTGACCAACGGGACAGATCAGCACTGCTCTACCAACTGAGCGACCAGGCCAGGTGGAGCTGGTTGTTGGTAATTGAAATGTTAATTTGCGGTATATGAACGCGTCTGAGGTTTTACACGGATCAGATTTAAGATCGCGCTGCTTGTTTACAGTAAGGCTCTACTCTGAGAACGAAGTATTCCATTGGTCATTGAACAATAACATTAACAATAACTGACACTTTTTAACAATACGCCTTTGTATGTTCTTTATGGCCAGTTTTGGTTATTTGTATTGTGTTTTTATCCAATGGGATCTTTCGTTCTCAGAGTAGAGGGCGACTCCTTGTTTACAAAGCACTTAAAGGTTGCTCCCCATCCTATATAACTGAGCTGCTGCAAACAAAGCCTCTGGGTCGCTACGCAACGACCAACACCTCCTCGTTCTCCCACGAACCAGATGCAAAACATTGGGCGAACATGCATTTGCCGTTGCAGGGCCAAGGGTTTGGAATAGTCTTCCATTAGCTGTTCGAAATTCTATGAGCATAGACTCTTTTAAAGCGAACTTGAAAACATTTTTATTTCGACAAGCTTTTGAACATAGTTTCTAGTGACCTCATTTTAGACATAGCCCATGTAAATAGGAACGATTTTTAACTATTTACTTATTTTTAAGTCTAAGTTTGTAAAGCGCATTTGACTAATTTTATAAATAATAGCGCTATATAAATTTATTAAATTATTATAAGTATCAAAAGTTAACTTTGTTTCTTGGGCGGGTCAAGGGGTTGTTCGGTCGAGCCCCCTGAAGTGAAACAAACGCGAATATTTTGACCATACGTTTTAAAAAAGGACTTGTTAAAAAACATTAACAACTCGATAATGTAAGTGGACGTTTGTCCAAACCCCCTCTCATTAAATCCTAGATCCGCATTAGCATCAGGAAATCGTTTTGTTTGAATCACATTTTATTCTAATATTGGATTTTAGTATTGTCTTATTGTCCCTTCGATAAACTGTTCTACAGTTATAAGTTTTTAAACAAAACTTAGAAAATCAAATGCAACATTAATATGAGAGACCCTTTGAGAAGGAAGTTAAATATTTTTCGAAAGCTACAACTGATCGATAGAGATCAAAGTAATAATAACAAAGCACACAAAAGTTGCTGATCTGAATGACTTATTAAAGGTCAATCGAGGCCAGGATAAATTTCACAGGTGCATTTCCTTGGGGTTCTATTAGCTATAAGACAATGGCCGATCTCGCGCATGCACAAAGCCATGAAAGTGACCTTTTAAAACAAAACTTTTATTAAGATAAAGAAATGGTTCTATCAGTCTGTATGGGTTTAACTCGACGTTACAACGTTGAACGTCAGTGTACTATCTGCTATTAGCAATGCTAACTTAAGCTTTAATAATTACTACATACTACTGTAACAGAGGTATCGCTTAACCATTAGGTCTGACCTTCTCAAGTTGTGAAGTGCTAAAAGCAAACGGCGAAGAGACTCCCTTCAATGGTCCCGATGGCGACCAAATCTGTTATAACGGCAAGTTCCAACACACCTACCTGACAGGCTACCTCCGAGACACGCTAACAGCTATACAAGAAAACTCTCACGCTAAACCTATACTCTCCTACACGGCACTAAACGTCGGTCATGACTACACGGGAAGACGAATCCAAACTCTTGACAACGACCTTGCTGATCTTGTTACTGCGCTTGCGCATCAGAACAACACGCTGACAATAATCTTGGCTGACCACGGAAACACTTATGCGGAATATACATCAAGTATACTAGAGGGTCGCTTCGAAATGTTTCACCCAAGTTTGTTTGTCGTTGTTCCTAACAATGTGGCTAAACTGTTGGGGGATGGAGCTATGGCCGCCCTGAAAGTTAATCAGCGGCGTTTGGTCACTGCTTTTGATTTACATCACTCGCTGATGTCCTTGGCAGGGCCACTAACAGGGGGAGTGAAGCATTCCGGGATCTTCACACCCATTAACAGCAGTCGGACGTGTAACGATATCAAACTGAAAACACCAAACTTATGTGTATGCGAGGGCTGGGACAGTCCAACAACAAACGACTCATTCAAAATTGCTATTGTTGAGTTTGCAGTAGGTCAATTAAATAATGCAATTCAGGACCAATACATTAAAGGGAGGAATGGTGTCCGAAGCGAAATACCATCATGCCAACGGATCCAATCAATAAGATTTGAAAATGTACGTGAGAGAAACTCCAAAGTCGACGGATCCTTGATAACAGCAATGGATATCATAGCTAGGGCCGGCGACGTTGTGCAGCAGAATGAAGACATTTTTCACGTGGAAGTGCGATCTCACGAGCTCCCAAATCAAAATTCTTTAGAAATGAGGCTGCTTAACTTTGAGAGACTGACACTTTACGGCAGGTACAAACAGTGTGCTGATGAAGGAGTTTCCTTGAAGCTGTGCATTTGCTCTTTGCAAGATGTTCAGGAGAGAAGAAGGCACAATTCTACTTCGTTGTACAAAAATACGACGTTTTTGGGAAGATCTCCCCACTGCAAGTTCCTAATGGAACCTTGTTTGTTCTTCTGCAGACGAAATCATGGCGGAGGCAAATCATTCGGAGTCGAAATAGCGAACTTTTGCCTTGATACGGGTTTCACTGTGCGAATTAATACAAGGGAAGTGAGCAACATCAAACTGTCCAGAGATTGTCCTTTTGACGTGGTATTATTACCAGGTGACGTACGTTTTGTGCTGTCGGGACGAAAGGACGTCCCATATTGGAAGTCAAGTATTATTACCATGGCTAAAATCGTCGACTCTCTACAGTCACAAAACTTTACAAAGGGCTAAACGGTTTTCCATTTCTGGTTCGCACCTCAATTGACTATACATATATAGTCATATGTATATATACCTAATTCAAAAAAGTTTGTCTTCTGAATTGCTGCATTGTGCATTGCGCGTTGCTGCATACCCTGAGACCGCAATGCATTGTATTCTCATGCAAAATCGCACCTTCGACTTTGCTTCTATTGCTAGCACACGAATGTCGCTGTCTTATAGTGGGCACCTACAATACTGTTTAAAAATTCGTTACACCCATGCACAATGCAACAATTCAGAAGACAACCCTTTTTAATAAGGTGTGTATATATATCTATGTGTGTGTTACAACAAAAATAAAGAAACTAGACTTAAAGTATTACGTTGTTTCGAGAATTTCCTCTCTCGTCAGATGGCAAATAGGTTTTAGTGTACGGCGAACTTGTATAGATCAGTACTTAAGAATTTTTAGCAGTAGTTTGGCAGCGTGGCGGCATGTGCTGGCGAGTTCATTTATTACGTTCAGGGTGCACAGTTCGGGTCTACAGGTAATGAAATATTTTTCGGCAAGGTACAAGTTGCAGCGTTAAGTAGTGTTTGAGTAGTAGCTTGCGCGGGCTAGTTCTTCCAGGTGATTGTGAACTTGGATCCGTGTTGTTGTTTTTCAATTCCCAAACGTGCTGGCTCAATTCCTTAGCGTTTTTCTTGCGTTGGTCTCTGAATGATGCAGCGTGATTTCTAAATCGGGATTTGAAATGATCTCCAATCCCCGGTTGGTGTTAACGCTTGCCTTATAGATGATGTTCTGTGCTTGACAGTTTTCGTTGAGGGGAAATTCTGGCTTTGCTCGGCAGTTACAGGACTTATTGGGCGTCAATGGATCATGGCCGGGGACTGACTTGTTTCGGGCATTAACTTTTTGTGCGAGGTTGGGCATATACAAGTAACTGAGCCTTAATGTGCTCTTGCTAGATATTTTCCGGAGGAGGTGCTCGGGCTTGAAGCATTGGTTGACGATGTTAAAGATTTTTCTTCTCACATTTGTTGAAACGTTGCAGTTGTAGGGCGGATTAAACCAGGTAATGTTTCTGCTTCTTGTTTTTTTCTATTTTTTTAACTAGTGGGTTCTTTCCTGTTATTTCAACTGCCTGACCACTTCAGAGCGCAAGTCTTTTAAAAATTAATTTACATCCTATCTACAAACATCAGTAGTACTAATATAAATATATAATAAAAAAATGCAACATGCATGTCATTTGAGGAAGTTTAATTGACTCAAGCAGTGTTGACTAGGAAGGTCTTGATAAATAACTCATTTTGTATTGATATTGTAAAGAGGAGACAGGTGTTGATAACACAAACTAACAATGCTGGGAGTGAAAGGCACAGGGAACGCTCCAGAATAAATTTGGTAACATGTATCTGCAATTATATTGTTTACTCGATTGAATGGTTGTTCAAACTGGTCTCTGTTAACAAAATCACAAAACATGACATAAATATTGACAAATGTGACAGATTTTCTTTGAAAATATTAAATCGATGCTCTAAGTGTTGCCATAGCAACTTGTGGCTGAAGCGTATGTTTCTCCACATCCTTCCCTTCCGCGCCGATCGACGCCCTTTCTTTCTAACAAATCTAAATATTCAGTTCTGGTTGCTGATGTTGTGGATTACACATACTCCGTTAATTCTGCAACATCACTTAACAACAAACTATCTGCAAGTAAGACCAACAGGCTTACTGCAAGCTACAAAATTTTGCGAAACCAACTCATATACAGCTAATCCACCCCCTCAGTATACTAAACAATTATTCTATGAGCACTTTTTAGCTAAGAGTTTTTAGTAAGCGGGCGAGTTGCGGAGCAAGCGTGAATGAAACAATTGTTTTATTTAGCAGACAATGGATGAAATTATCTAAAATTTTCTTTCTTACAAACTCGAGTTTGCGGCCATTTCGAAGAAAACTTTTCCGTGATTAAACGTTTGTGTATAAATCCCTCAAAATGGTTCCAAATTGTCTCAAATTACACAGAACAGACAAGTACACGCTAAACAAGAGGTAGGTCAACAGTTTAATTCATCATTCTAAACGATCACAAATAGCTTTGAGAAATCGAGTGGATTCCCCATGCATGTAAATCACTCTATCCAGGTGTTTCCACACAGTCTTTTTGTGTGTAAGTTGCGAAACGACCGACGCGACCTTTAACAGAGACTGTAAGCTTGAGCTGCCCGTTCTCTACTTCATAATGCAGTAATGTGAAATTTTGATGCAATACCATCATTTTGAAAGATGAAAACAACTCTGACAGCTTGAGCCTCATTACCTCAACCACGCGAATAGACACAGTTTCTAAAAATACACTGATAGTCTAATGAGAACCCTGCAGGACTCGGACAATCGCCGGGGTGTTACTAAAAAAGCGAACGGCGAACAGAAAAACGGGGAACGGAAAGTCTGGGTATCAACGTCCTTTATGAAGTATTCTAGTTTTGATACAAGAATAATATTGAACAGGAATAACATCTGGCAAATAAAATTGTGCTACACTTGCAGTGATTCTCAGGGGAATAGAAAGTTACCTGCTTTTCCGATCGAATAATCCCACGCTGTACATCTTATCTTATTGTTGTTTTTCCGTCAATATAGAGTGTTGGATACGGTATCTTGTTTCGCTAGCTGAAAAGAAAAATTTTGGTATTTTTTATTTCGCAAGAAAAATCGGAGTATAAAATATCCCTGTTTTCGCCCCGAGCGACGCCATCTTGAAATGTCATTCCAATTTTTTCTTGTTCCAGACCTCCTCCAAGCTACAGTGGAACCCCGCTGTAACGAACCCCGCTATAACGAAGACCGCGTTATGAAGAACAACATTTGAAAGCCCGGCAGATTTACAGTAAAATATGTTAAAACGAACCCTGCTATAATGAACCCCGCTATAACGAAATCCCCGCTATAACGAACTTCGCTATAATGAAATACCCGCTATAACGAAAGATTTTGACGGTCTCAACGCACAATTTCCCTCGCTATAGCGAATATTTTGTCCTGAGCCCTCAGAAGACCCATTTGAGTCCGACAACGAGGAGGCCGTGGTTGAGGATAATGACGGCCTAGAAAGCCTATGGAAAAGGGTTGGTAGCTATTGTCCCTCTGTCAGAAATGTTTATTGTCAAGAGTTCGCCCTCTTAGACCACGAGCTTTGTCACTTCCAAACAAATGGCAGAGGCTGAGGCGACAGAAGAAGCGCTTGATGTAGCCCGAACGGATAAAGAAGAAAGCCAGGACGAAAATGAGGATTCTGAGGAAGAAGACTGCTCGATAATGGAGCGTGAAAAGATTACTGTTTCCGAGGCTAATGCCGCAGTACGACTCTTGCGCAACTTCGTTGTTAGCAGCGACAAGACAGGTGCCCGGGAAAAAGACATTCTCCGGTACCTTTCAATTATGGAGGACACATTTCTTGCCATTGATGTCGTGGGTCGAAAAAAGCAATCTACATTGGAAGATTTTTTTAAGTGAAACGAGGAACGTTTTATGAGTTGTAGAGAAAAATCGAGATGATTACCAAACGGCATCGATGATTTCCCTCGGGTGTTACTGTTACTTCCGATTTTTAAAATTTTAAATTGAAAATGTTCTTGAATTTTATGTCTCGATTGTCAGCGCGTTGCACTTATAGTTTACAATATAAAATGAATGAAAGTAATGATTTTGAATTTTTGGTATACTTAAATTACCCCGCTATAACGAATATTTTTGTTGTTAACCGGATAATTCGTTATAACGGGGTATTCGCTATAACAAAGACCCCGGTATAAAAAACATTTTTTTCGGTACCGTGACACTTCGTTATAGCGGAGTTCCACTGTATTCTAGGACGTTGGTACCCAGACTCTCTGTTCCCCGTTTTTCTGTTCCCCGCCTATGTTCCTCGTTCCTTGTTTTAGTAACACCCCACTGATAGCCGAGATCGCGAGACCATCAAAGACTGAAATGCCAGTGCGTCTGAATTATTCATGGTTGGTTTTTCTCAGCTGAAAATCACACGGTATACTCCCTGCATGCAAAACTTTGAAATTAGACTGAAATTCAAACCATCAACTTTCAGGTTTAAAAGCCGTGAAAGATTTGAAATCTCGGTTAGATTTTCGACATACCAAGGGATTTATAACATTTCTTATCAAGGTGCTTTGTATCAAGCTACTCTGTAGGGCGCTATCGAACTTTCCCACGAAGTTCACAAAGAAATCTCCCTCCAACCGTGTCTTCTTATGAGATGATTATCGTTGGCCAATCAATACATGACGCATCTCTTTTTAAAGAGAAGTCAAGACTTTCTTGAATCGTCCATTCGAACATGGTTCTAAAAAGTGAGACAGTCAGTTCAATTTCAAAACTGTTTATAGTTCTGTTTTATATAGATCAAGTGGCCTCTACTCCGTCATCGTGCGGTTGCACCAACGGCGAGACCAGACAATGTATAACTGCTCACAATGAGTTTACAATGGCTAAACTACAAGCTTTTAAACTGATACGTGACTAAAATTTTGATGACATATAATCTAAGTTTCTAGATTTATAGATTTAGTGTCAAAAAAGAAAAAAACATGTTGAAGTTTTACTGCAAGAGAATCAACAACGGTTTCAAACTAGCTGCGTTTATGGAAAAAATGAAGTAGAAATTGTGAACCGTCAAGGTAGCACTTTACAATGTTTATGGTAGTTATCTTTTTGATTATCGCGTCTGTCTTTGAGACTGTTTAGATGGAGGGGCATAGAATCCTTTCTTTGTTGCTCACAGCAGTTTGTCATTTTAAACAAAGAGAATAAACAGTGGACAAGGTCGCTTCACAGCCAAGTGGTTTTGAATAATTTTTTGTCTCAACAGAGTCGTATGCATATCAGGGTTTCGCAGTAAATGCAGAACAGTTTCGCACGACCCGCTTTTGCACGACAACCACTGATCTGTGCTCGGCAAAGATGTTTTTGAAATGAGAATTGAGAGGCAGAGTAACCGGGTGAACGTTCAAGTCGTACTGTGCGGAAGTTTTCTGCAATCAAGCTATAGGAATTCAAACTTAAAACTCTCGCGAGTTTAGCATGTGACAATACAAGCATCAAGGTAAGATTCTGTTCTTTTTATAACTATAAGTGTATCCTTTTATTGTTTGAGGTTCAGTATCATTGTTTATACAAATAGCTACGCGTTTTTCTACTCCGAATGTATTTTAGAACGATATAGAGTTGCTAACCTTAAACTTTTTCGATATTTTTTCCACGGCTTGGGTTTGTTTCTACCAACCCAAATGGTCACCTTCAAGACTAATCGAATATGTATCCCTTGATAGTTCGAAAAACATTATACCTCTACCAGTTTGGGTTTTTCTTCTGAGGAAATAACTTATGAATTGTCTCATAAAAACTTTATTGTAGTTTTACAGATGTTTGCATTGTACAAATAATAGATTCAGTTAGAACTTAAGTTTTTTGCATTATCGAAATCTTGGAGAGAAAATGTTAATCATTTAAAAATAACGTAACTGTTGCTAAATATAGTACTTAAACTGATTAATTGGGCACACTCTAATAGATTGCGTAACAGAAGGGAGAAAAGAGGGATGGAGGTGGGGGTAGGGTGAGGGAACAGATAAAAAAACGATATAGGGAGACTGGGGAGGAAGGAAGGGACATGGCAAATCAATGAAAGGTTACGCAGTTTTGATACGATTTTGGATAGTGGGCGGCAGAGCGTTCGGCGGGCTTTGGCTCAGTGCAAGCGCTTCCTTCTCTTCCTTTCTCCCAAGTCTTCCTTTTCCATAACACCTAGCAAAAAGTGTGAGTTAAGACTAATAATAATAACTCGCATATTTTTTTTCTCAGCAACAGGAAATACGGTTGAAAATCCAACTGTTGTCGAAGAATCTTAACTCCGAATGCGTTCTGAATGCGGAGATGTTTATCCAGTAAGCATTTTTGCTACTTAGAATAACCAGTGGAGTTCAGTGAACGGAAAATGGATTCAATAAGGGCTCTCCCAAGAATTCCTGTTGCACTTTTTCGAGGAAGAGGGAATCGTTTACGAGTTCTAGCTTTGATTGTTTTTGCGTTTGTATTAATACAATTAGTTTTTGTTCACTTTGAAAAATCACATTATAGAGCGATTCCACATTGCCCAGAAATTTCGGAAAATCAAGTTCTCATTATCAAGAAAGAAGGATGGTTGTGCAAGCGATTAATTAACTCCATGCGAAATTATACCAAAAAACTATTGAATATCAATGGGGAAACAATTGCAGTTCAACTACTTAGTACGAATGAGGATGAAATTGTCGTCCGCCTGAAAGGACACTATGCTGAAAAGCTGTGGAAACCTAGCAATCTTCGTCCGAAAGACGATGTGGAAGCGGAGAGAGCCTTAACTCACCAAAACAAGAAAAGAAACAAAACAAAAAAGATTGTCGAAAGAAAGCATGAAAGAGTCACAAAAAACGTTCTACGTCGACATCAACAACAAAATAGTTGGATGGAGCGGGGAACTAACAACAAAACATTCAGCAATCAAAAAGAAATAATCAACGTGGCTATCACAACCACACAAAAAGTCAAGAAAGAGACATTGAATATTACTGTAAACTCAACCAGTTATCTACAAGAGCAAATGAATAGAAGAGAAAAATTTGATGTGTGTCCAAAGTTAACACTCCATGCTACTAACCAGCTGAATGTTCCATATGGAGTCTGTAAACCGCACAGGCCGACACGAGCAGCCTGTAAACTTGCACACGAGTTATACAACAAGAACACTGTGAAACGCCAGTGCAAAGTGACACAGGAAACTGGTAATATCTGTCATACTGAGGTAGATAGAAAAAGTAAGGACAAAAAGAAGAACTTTGTAGTTCATTGTAGAAATACAGTTTGCACTGCTGCTGACAAGTTTGTAAATCGCTTTCAGGTCAAGATTTTAGACCCTCAGACTGGAGAAACAAAAGTGGTGAAGAAATTTAAAACTGTGGAAACATTAGAGAAGGGTCTTGCTGGGATTATAAAAAATACAACAAAATATAGATTTTACTTCGTCTTTGTGCAGTGTCGAAAAACAAAAAGTGACTGGATTTCGCAGCTTTTTCCAATCGACCCCCACCTCACGATCCACGAGGCAGACTCGCCGCGGGATCCGCGCGCGGTTAACGTGAATATCGTTCTCATTGACTCTGTGGCAAGAGCGCATTTCTACCGCTCCTTACCTCGAACTGTGAAAACCTTTCAGAGCTGGACTGATCAACCGTCACGTGCCCCAGCGACTGTTCTGGATTTTGAACTCTTCCAGGCTGTGTATGGCCATACAAATGAAAACACACAGGCGTTGTTCGCGGGTACGTTCATTAATCCCAACTCCTCGGGGGCGATAGAAATGGATGTGTTGTTCGGTCACTATAAGAAAGCTGGCTACCAGACCATTTGGCAGGAGGACCTGTGCTTCAAGGAAATATGGGGACTAAGACTGGACTTGAAGGCCCATAACTGGCGGGAAATGCAGAGATTGTCCAAGAAAGCCCATATCGACAGTACAGGTGGGATACATCACCACAGTGTATCTTGTGTTTAGCAGATAGTTAACAACTATCTCCCGAAGTGGAGGTGAATAGTGAAATATATTCTACCGAACCGTGAAGCAGCGAGGTGAATATTTTTCACTAGGCGCCGACACGATACCATTCAAACTCCCATACATTCTCACTTTGAGCTTCGGGATATTTTTTTTTTGTTTTAAAAAAACATATAATAATGTGACAGTCTTTTTCTTTTTTTTAACAATTTTATTGTGCAAAACACAATAAAAGTTTACAAAGGAATACATAAATACCCAAAAAGGACAGAGCGCGAACGGGATTCCCTAGTTTTTGATTCTAACCAACTTTTACCTGCTCTTTATCTCTTTATTCTCTATATCTGACGCTTACAGAGAGCTAACGCCAGGTTGTCAATTGCCTCAAGAACCGTGACAAGGTTCTGTAGCATTTTTACGGCTAGAACGCCAAGCTACGCTGGCTATATACGGCTAAGTGCTGTGCGCTTAAAAAGACTGATTAAGCCAAACTATAAATATGATTAAGACGAAAGTTTACTCGTCGTACGATAACGGTCAAATAAAAAGCGCTCTTGTACTCGTAGCTTAAGGTCTTTACATTCCAACCGGATAGGCTAGTAAACATCAACTTAAACTGACTCATTATAAAGAAAAACAGGTGGTATCCAAATTCTATATAGCAATAAGATAAGATTTGTCAATTGGAAATGAGTCAAGCGTAGTTAAAATTATAAGGAAAACGTGGGTGTTAATCTGTCTTTCCAAATGCGGCTTGAAGTTTCTGATCCTTATTCGTAAGTAATTCATATTACATATACTAAGCATTCTTTATCATTAGGTCTGACCTACTCCAGTTGTGAAATACTGAGTGCGAATGGTGTCACAACTCCCTTCAATGGTCCCCAAGGCGACCAAATCTGTTATAACGGCAAGTTCCAACACACCTACCTGACTGGCTACCTCCGAGACACGCTGACAGCTATACAAGAAAACTCTCACGCTAAACCTATACTCTCCTACACGGCACTAAACGTCGGTCATGATTACACGGGAAGGCGAATCCAAACTCTTGACAACGACCTTGCTGATCTTGTTACTGCGCTTGCACACCAGAACAATACGCTGACAATAATCTTGGCTGACCACGGAAACACTTATGCAAAATACACATCAAGTATACTAGAGGGTCGCTTCGAAATGTTTCACCCAAGTTTGTTCGTTGTTGTTCCTAACAATGTGGCTAAACTGCTGGGGGATGAAGCTATGGCCGCCCTGAAAGTTAATCAGCGGCGTTTAGTCACCGCTTTTGATTTGCATCACTCGCTGATGTCCTTGGCTGGGCCACTGACAGGGGGAGTGAGTCATGCCGGGATCTTCACACCCATTAACAGCAGTCGGACGTGTAACGATATCAAGCTTAAAACACCAAATCGTTGCTTATGCGAAGGTTGGGACATTCCGACAACAAATGACTCTTTCAAGATCGCTATTGCTGAGTTCGCAGTGGGTGAATTAAATAATGCAATCCAAGATCAATTCAATAAAGAGCACAATGGCGCCAATACCAAAACGCCATCATGTCAAAGGATCGAACCAATAAGGTTTGAAAATGTACGTGAGAGCTCGAGGAACTCCAAACTCGATGGTTCATTGGTAACAACGATGGACATTATATCCAAGGCGGGTGACGTTGTGCATCAGAGAGAAGAAGTTTTCCAGGTGCAAGTTCAATCTCACGAGCTCCCAAATCAAATTTCTTTGGAAATGACGCTGCTAAACTTTGAGAGACTAACGCTCTACGGAAAATACAAACAGTGCGCTGATGAAGGAGTCTCACTAAAACTGTGCATTTGCTCTTCGGGGAATTCGCAGGGGAGAAAGAGCTACAACTCTACTTGGTTGTACAAAAATTCAGAATTCTTAAGACAGCCTACTTACTGCGAGTCCCATAACAGATCTTGTTTATTTACGTGTAAACGAAATCATAATGGCCGTGGAAAATCGTTTGCAATTGAGGTAGCAAACTTTTGCCTTGACACGCAGTTCACTGTGAGAATTAATACAAGGAAACTGAGTAACATCAAACTGTCCAGAGACTTTCCTTTTGATGTGGTATTGTCGCCAGGTGACGTACGCTTTTTGCTGTCGGGACGGAGGGACGTCCCAAACCGGAAGACGAAAAGTTTCACAAGTGCTATAACAATCGATGTTTTACAGGCACATAACTTTACAAAGGGGAAATAACAAAAATCAACAGATTTTTATACTTGGATTAAATACTTGAAGGGTCTCGTTTGAAACTATAGCATCTAGTCGTTTTCAAAAGAGGATGAGTCTTGTTCTGTTGAAAAAAATGCGTATTTTCCAAAACAGACTTGGTAACCGTGTCTGATGTCATCGTTGAACTTATCAAGGCGTGATAAAGGGTGAGTTGACATGTCCTGGAAAAGGCATCAGTCAGAGTTTAGAAGGAAGACGTTAAAAGGAGAGTTTCTTATTCGTAGGAGGGAAGGCGTTAGCAAAGGTGACTGTGGGTGTATTTGTGTTGATGAGGGGGAGGAGAAGGTGGAGCTCTGTGCAGAAAACATTCATTCTTTGGCTCAACATGCTTTCATTTGGTTTACTCATGTATTTTTCAAAGTTTTGCAAACTATTGAAATAATAATAATAATAATAACAATAATAATAAAAACAGCAACAACTATTATTATTAGTAGTAGTAGTAGTAATAGTACCTATTAGTAGTAGCTAGTAGTAGTAGTAGCAGCAGTAGAGTTGTAGTAAGAATGATAGTAGTAGTAGCAGTAGTAGTAGTTATATGAGTAGTAGTAACATTAGTAGCAGTAATTGCTGCCGGAGCGTAGCGAAGGCAGCGAAACTATTTTGTGTATAGGGTTTTGTTTGAGAGTTGTGGACTTTGCCCTGTTGTCTGTCCCGTTGTCTGTCCGTCCGTCTGTCCGTCTCATTGCTTGTAATTGGCTCAATCGTTGCCATGACTTCTTGACGTCACTGGCCCTCACGTGCATCGCATGCGATTGGT
>JAOBRG010121881.1:346-19367 GCA_027574985.1 Umimayanthus nakama | reverse complement strand
GCTCGAAGGAACTTCATAGCCGATTCACTTGTCCTTGCAGAGACAAAACTGACCACAACTGGGACTATCTAGCTGACATGACTGAATTCGGAGCTGGTTAGAACATATTTTATAGTTTGACTTCAACTTATTAATCGTTGAATAAATAGTAACATCTAAACCGTTTGTCCGCGAAGTGAAGTTTACTTCAACAGAAAAGTTCTTCCAAGTTTCCCGCCGCTCACAGCCGCTCGAGAAGTTCAAACCGGAAGCAAAATTTTTTCCGAAGATTACGTCACTGGTGGAACTTTTTTACGTCACTGGTAGAACTTTTTTTGTCGGAAATCTTCGGAAACGCTCGGCTTTTGCATATTTTCGCACATTTCTAAACTTCTTTGAACAAAATGAGTGGCATATTCGTTTTTTTCAGCCAATTTTACGTTAATTTCCGAAAAGTCGTTTTGGCCACTGGAGTACCCCTTTAACATTTTTCCCTTTTAAACTAATATTCTCTCGAATTCTCCTAATCACAAACAAAATCTAACGTGTTCTTTCATGAAAATCAAGTGACAGAAAACCATACTCGAGTAAGGAAATCGAAGGCTTGTCGTGGTTCCTTCTCTGCACTGATAAAACTGACTGCTCTTGCTATAGCCACAGCTGCGTTTGTCTTTGCATCCACCTCCTTTGGTGCATCCGTAACAAGTACGAGTCCCAATCTGCAGCAGGAGCAAAGATTTAAACAATGTTGAAACTGCTTTAAGTTGGAACACACTTGGGAATTTTGTACAACGATAACAGAGATTGGCGATATCCACCTGGTCAGGTGTGAGATATCAGCAGCGATTATTTATGCCACAGTTCACAGAGAGTGGGAGCTGGTCTCTCTACTGTGCCCCCTTTGCGGTTTAATACATTTTGCATGCAGTGGTCAAATTCGCTTCGCATAAAATTGCCTTTGTGTAACCAGCTTTACTGTTCCACTCTGGCTCACAAAGGTTGTTTCCCATCTGTTTTTCAAGTTAGACTCCTAATTAAATTTACCTACTGTAAGTAATTTAAAAAGAAAACATCTTGATCCACCAAAAAGGTCTTGAGGTATTTGATCAACCATTTTTGCCATGGTTTGTTTAACCTGCTTTGTTTGTTATCTATTTTTGTTCAGAGGGTCAAGTTTAACCATGGATGGTTTCAAAGGACCTCTAGGACAAAAAATTTTACTTGAAAACCATAGGAAATCACACATATACAGTAATAAGTAAGGAGTTCAAATGAAGTACAATTATAATTTATTACATCTTCTAATAGGATTTTTTAGAACTAAAGTGAAGGGGAAACGAGTAAGCTGAGCGCTATTAAGCATGTATATATTTAACTTACTATAACTAAACCTAAATATTTTTCAGAACTAATTTAGAGGGAAAAAGTTAGCCAAATCTGTCTAATTTAAATGGAATCAATCTGAAAACATAGATTCCAATGTTAAGGGTTAAGGAAATGATTCAAGTGTAGATTAAAAGTTTGATTTCTGATCTTTTTTTGGTGTAGTATTCTTGGTGTTACGTCAGCACACTTGATAGAAACCCAGAAATTTCATCTTATGAGCAGGTGGTAGGTGAAGGTCTTGGTGGTAGGTGTTCAAGTCATTTAAACCATTTCATAGTTTTGTGTAACTGCCGAAAACACAAATATGAAAAGATAACGCATAACTGAACAAATAGCTACCACCCAATCTAATAAACACCTAAAACCTTGGCTACAGAAAGGGTCATTTAAGTATGGTCACTCTTATAATTATTCTTAAACTACAACACCAATATGTGGGGTGCGAAGAACCATAACAAGGCTCAGTTTCTACTTACCTAGCTGGCATGGACTGCAACAGAAACTCCGCCATGGCCTGTATCATATCCCTTGCTTGAACATTCGCTGGATCCAACACAAACACCTGAGACAATGTTTAAAGGGAAAAATAAATCCTAGGAATCTGAGTTACAGTACACGGGTCCTTAGACCTAAAACAATGGCAATGCAAGACTTTGTTTACGGTAGTTAATAACTTAAACGATGACTGGGCTCTATTATCCACGACTTCTTTTACAACAAAAAATAAGACTGACAACAAATAAGTGGAGATACTACTGTAGTACTACTACCGTAGTAGAATTGCCAGTTTAAGCTTAAAACTGAGCCAAGATAGCAACACATCATGATCAGTATTATTAAAACCTGCTACCCATACTAACATTACTACAACAGACTGCCAGGTGCTAACCGAACTCAGTGTATTAAAATGTCTCAAACAGTTGGTCACAGTACAATTACATTGTATTTGATCGAGCTTTGTATGTATCAAGAAATTGAAATTTATGCATGGCCAAGAACATGTTTATTCATCTTTCTGGACAGAAAGAACCTTTTAAACAAACGAAGTACACTAGTAAGCAAATGTCGACACAAGAAAAAATTTTACGCTTGCAATTTTAGACAATTTTTAGTCTGAAGATTGCCATAGCATGTGAATCTCTGAGTTACAGTTTTAAAAATTCTAAAGCTTCCCCATATATCTTTTATTCCATATTGTTGCATAGTTATTATTGTTGCCGTTGTTGTTATTACTATCATTACCATTGTTACGGTTATAATTATTATTATTAATGTTGTTGTCGTTGTTGTTGTTATTATTATTATTATTATTGTTCTTGTTGTTGTTGTTGTTGTTGTTGTTGTTACAATGACGTCCTTATGAAAACGTAGACTTGTCATCTTACCGTATGTTGGAAGACTAGTTTTGAAAAAGATTTGGGTTTTTCTGCATTGGTGAGTAAGCTTAATGTTGGTTTGATCAACAAGTGTTGATATGGTTTGTTTTTCGCCGGTGAGCTTTGGTGTATAGAAAAGTCAAGCCGTGTCGTAAATTGAAATTTGTAGCATCTCTTTGTTCAAAAATATGTTTGAAACTATATGAAGGAAAATCACTGATTCCGTGTGGAGCCAAGGAGCCAAGCATGAAAATGAATTTAAGTTCCTTCCTTTTGCAAGTCTTATTACTGCCTTGGTACAAGTTCATTCTTCAAAATTTCTATTTGTTCGCGTGAATGGCTCGGGAAATTAAAGTTACTAACCTTATGTTACTATTGACGTACACACTACATAAACTTGTATCTTTAGACAGAACACATACCACGTGGAAGATGTTCTTTGCAATGTATCTCATCATACCAGGAAAAGTTGGCCGAAGAAGCTGTAGTGGAAAAACAGTGACTGAGTCAGTGTGAGACACTCCAAAACAGCAAGTGTTTTAATGGAGCTGCTTTCAAACTTGGCTTGTGCTGTGAAAATTTATATAGACTTGCCACAAGTCGACGGTCACTTCAAGGCTCTCTCGCGCCTTCAGAGCTCGATTTATTTTTATTCCTCGTGGGAAGGAAGAGCACTCGTTGATTTAAAACATCCAGAAAAAAAAGTTATGCGAGTCGACTTGTGGCAAGTCTATGTGAAATACAGTTGCAGCATTAACTCAGGAACCAAGAATTGGAATGTTCAGATTATACTATCTCTGAAGGAAGTGAATTTCACGGATTTTAGCGACCTCCTAAAATGGCGGTTACCAGGCCTCTCGCCATTTTGGCAAAAAATTCTGTTTATTTCAAATTTGGACAACACAAGTGAGTCGTTTCTCTGAATTCGGAGGAACAACATCTACACTAAGCTTACGATTCGCAACTACTCTGACTAACTCCTTCAAAAATCCAAAAGCCTGAAATTTTAAAGAGCACGTATTTCCAAAAGGTTTTGCTTGGCTGTAGTCAATTTAATATTTCTACTGCGTTCAAAAGCTAAAAAGGGTTCTGGGGTTATATTCAATTTTCTAGGAAATCTGGTCGAGGAAATCTAGGAGGCGTACGAATTCTGTAATCAAATTCATAAGTACACAAGCAACAGAACAAACCTCCTGAATATTTGACGGCCAGTTGGCGTACATCCTGTCCTTCTCCATATCGTTCACATACTATGTGTGGTAAATAAACACAAGGAAAAACAAAATGAATTTCAGCTTTTTAACTTGGCTATAAATTAGTATGCAACCAAAGTAACGTTTTTTTTTGTAAAGATCAAAACTACTTCGACAAGGAACCAGGGTGCAGGCGAGGAAAACTTTTCATAAAATTTGGAGGTATGACCAACTTCCTCCTCCAAACCCTTACCCTATTCGCATTGAACAACTTGTAGAATTTTGACACCCTGTCTTAGACTAGCCATCAAATATCTCTTCCCTGTCCAAGACAGAACAAGCAAAAACAAAACCCTGTCCTGGATTAAACTCAACGAATTTTACACCTTGTTCAAGACCATAAGTCTTGAAAACCATACAACAACAACAACAACAACAAAACTTCATTTCTCACTGTTATTGCATGTGTTACAAACTTACAACATTTGAAAAGAAGATGGTGGTTGGACACCCGAAATAACTATACAAGCTAATCTAGTCGGGTGCCCAATATACAGAGAAATTAAAATTGTGAACATTTAGCAAGGGAAATAGGAGGGAAAAAAAGTCTACAAACATAAGATAAAAGTACCGTGAATACAATAAGGAGAACACCCACATACACACACAAAATCTAGTTTTATGAAAAGTTTTATGTAAGTATTAATGCGAACAATACAATTTATTTGTATTTATTAGATGGACTTTGAGTTTCTGCTCAAACATTTGGAAACTCAAAGTCTTCAGTGGCTCTTCGATTTCGTTCCAAACTTTTGGACTAAAAAAGTGATTATTAAATTTTCCATTGTTGGTTCTAAAATTTTGGAAGCACGAAAGTTGATTTGGAAGCTAAACGGGTGTTATAATTGTGTCTTTGTCTAACTGGAGTGAAGAAATTATTGAAAGCATTAGGAATCTTTGAATTATAAAAGTTGTGCATGAAGCAAGCAGTATATAGAGTGATTATATCTTGGAGTTTCAAGAGCTTAAATTTGGCAAACAGGGGAGTGGTATGGGCATCGAATTTTGCAATACAATTATACGAATATTTCGTTTTTGTACGACTTCTAATAGTTTCACATTTGTTGTGTAGGTGTTACCCCAAACCATACAGCCATAAGTAAGAAATGGGTAAACAATAGTGTAATATATTTGAATAAGAATTTGTGAACTAACAAAATGTCTTAGTTTGCAAATTACTCCATTACTTTTTGATATTTTCTTAGACATATTAAGAATGTGGTTTTTCCAGTTTAATTGTAAGTCTATTAGAACTCCCAGGTATTTTATACTATTTGTGTGCTCAATCTGTTTATCATTTGTATGCAAATAAATGTTACTTGTTAGATGTTTTTGTGCAGTGTGAAACAAGACAAAATTGGTTTTGTCTGTGTTTAGTGACAATCTGTTAGCACAAAGCCATTTATGCACTTTAGAAAGTTCATTATTAGTTGTTAATTCAAGAACAGCAGCACATATCCTTATAGCCAATTTCTATAGGAGAACACCCTCTGGACAAAGTACATTGTTTTACCAAGGGGAATCATGTGGGGAAGAGGTTAGGGCTTTTTCTAAACAGCTGTTCTCCTACATTTGGTTTATCTAAGATAAATAAATGAAGCTGGATTGAGAACATGTCTAAACAGCGATAGGCATGCAAATGAAAGGTCAGAGCTAAGTGGAAAGTGTGTGAAGAAAACAAGGTGAAGTTGAGTTTCCATTGTTCAGATATACATGTATCTTTTGAGTGTGTTAATATGATTACGTCTCCTCTCTTAGGACGTAAAACAAAAATGGATCGAGCAATCAGAATACGCATGCACCCATAATTATTGGCAAACACAATTTATGAAGGTGAAGGTTGGAACGACGATGGTGGAACTGCGCTCTTCGGTTTGAATAAAAGTTCTTGTCAAACATATCCTTTTAGATTGTTCAGTTTTATTTCTGATATATGCGTGATTATCAGTTTATAATTTTTCCGTTTCACTGTTTACAGTGTTATTTGTTGCGAGCACATTTTCGTATTTTGTCGTTCGCGCGTGCTTATGTCATTGTATATGTTGTTCGCGTGTGCTTATATCGTTGTATAGACGCAAATTTTCTATTGACGATTACCATTTTATTTTCCTTGCCTATACTAATAATACTTGTTCAGTAACTTTGCTTACATAGTTGGTGGCTCTTCCTAAAATGGTCTACAATCGGTCTAGAGTTTAATGGAGCCGAAGCCAGTTTAGATGCACACGTTTTAGGTATTCCTTTGATGATCAGCTACTGATTGCTTTCTATTTTAGTGACATCACAGTGGTATGTACAGTTTCAAATTACTTACTGTACATGTAAGTTTGACAATAATAAAATAGAATGCGTCTCAGGAACAAACTCTACCCAGCTGGTAACTGCATGCGTTTCTTGTCAACCAAATTTAACATTCCAACAAGACATATTGCATACCAAAATGCCATCACTTCTGATGTCCAGAACATAGTCATCATGCTCAGACTGAACTGCCATGGAAGCCAAGCCTGATAAGCTCTCGCCCTGAAAAGAAAAAGAAAAAGAAGAACAAATCAAATCTGTGCTCTAACAATTATCCTTTTTAAAAAGAATCACTGGCAAAAACCCAAAAACAAGTGATCTTTTTTTCACCTCTATACGTGTATACATCAGAAGTCTAATATGACTCAACTAATGCAGGAAAGTGTCACTTAAAACCATCTAAATCAATCATAAAGTGATAAACTACATGAACTAAGTGACCTTTGGCATTTCTTTCTTTGATAGTTTGATGTATATGGGATTTTTACATCATTTCTCATAAATGCAAACTCGATGTATATGATTAATTTTATGCCAATCTCTCCTACATTTGCGTATGTTTTCTTACATCGAACCTTGGCTTTAGCATGTCTTGACAAGTAAAAGAAATAAACAAACACAATCCTTTTTTGTTATAAAAATGACTTTACCTTATAAACATGTAAACAAATAATCTAATGCAACTATAATGTTTTAACCATAACTAATGTATTTGCGATATAATTGTATACATTACACTACTGATAGCATTTAACCAATAGGAGTCAGTCGGTAGCAATTATTACCAGAGTGAAATACACGTCCAGTAGTAGATGCTTTTCTGGTATCTCATTGCTCAGAATACATTCAAGTTATTTATCATACAAACTGAAGCTTGTTTGATTTAAACAGGAAGTTCCGGTGTAAAAAGCAAAGCCCCTCCGTTTTTCACGCCTCAAAGCTCCTAGTTTAAAATTCAAATTCTGCAGCCACTATAGGTGTATGAGTCCTCTCGTTCTAAATACATGAGTTCTAAAGAATGGGGTTTCATATTTTAAGAAAAAAAGCAAAGATGGCGGTTGGGTAATGACTGCTGGCGTTGTTTTGTAACTTTGGGTTATCTTGACAGCCCAACTTAGGTATTTTCTACGCAGATACTGCATTTTGAATTTCGCACTGTGAGCAACAAGTAAGAAAATGGTGAAGCGTAAAATCGTAGAATTTCACTTCACAAAGGCTGCGTTCTAATTAATTTTCTGTTTCAGGAAAACTTACCTTTATTCCCAGAGATGCCAGTCGATCCATGACCCGTCCTTCATCCCGAAGTACTTGTAACAAGCTGATAGAACAAAACAGACAGTTAACATAACCCTTGCACTAGTACAGAACTCCACCATTTCCAACACTATAATTGTGGTTGGTAACCTTTAATAATAATATATATCTTAATAAAATATCGATTTAGAAGCATCCTCTAAAGCTCAATGTTCTTACAAACAATTGACAATTAACTAAGAAATTAAAGATAAAATATGATCAAAAACATATGAACTAAGTCCTTCCAGTTATCACCTTCGCCAAGGCAATACATTTTGGATGCCTGAATGTATTACTAACAGAGTGTTTAACTTGACGATCTTCCCAAATCTGGATTTTAATTGAACTCCGAAAATTTGTCTTCTGGAGAGGTTTATAGTGTGGTTCCAAAGAATATACTAAACTTGGAGGCCCTGAAATCTCAATTCCAGTTCAATCTAGACAAAATTATTTGTCAAAAATAGTCGTTGAATTGATGGCCAATTTGCTTTGAACTTATTGTCTATGTAAAGCACGTTAATTTTGAGATTGAGATTAAAAAACGGAAAAAACTTCCTTGGCTCTTTGTTTGTGTCAACAAATCTTGAAAATCTGGCTGGAATTTCCTACCCCGGCTGTGCATGAGTCGGGAGTCAAGGTTTGCAAGCAAAATCTGGATAATGTTGTTAAATCGGGATAGTAGTGTCCTTTTGGGTGGTGTCAACGTATCCCTCACTTAACACATATATTCATCGACATCCATTCCCATCACTACTCATCTTCAGTACTGTTTACCATCAACTACAACTACTTTTTTTGTTTTAATTTCGTCATGACTCAACATCATTCCCAATGTCTACCTTCCCTCTATACTACTTTTTGAAGTTACCCCACAAAGGAATGCCTTGTTTGGGTTCAAATACTTACTCAAATGGATTTAGATCTTCCACATTCAGAAGGATACCATTTATTGAAAGAGCACTGTCTCCAGGTTCAATCCCAGATGATGCAAAGACCTGCAAAAGAATTCAGTTTTATTAGCTTTTATTTTTATTTGTACTTTTTATAATCAATATACATGTACAAACTTTAGTTTATTTAATATATTAATACTTTTTAAATAACAGTTTTAAATGGTACTGCGCAAAAACACAATTGTAAGTATTCTTTCTCCAATGTTGGAGTGTCCCTCTGTTCACTCGGAACAGTGACAGCAACAGTGTTAAGTATTTTTTATTTTTAGTACACAGATTCCCCTCTCACCAACGAATCAAGAGAAGCAGTTGTGATATTTGAGCAGGCAAATTGTTTAATAAATTGTTTGATATAGTCCTAGAGACAGAGCTATACAGGAAAGTTTTCTTCTCAGAAGGCATAAGGTATGAGATTGGCATGAGGTGTCTTGTTCACTGGGACGAGTTCAGCAGGGCAATTTAGGATGTTGTAGGCCATAACAAGTTTGTTGTCTTCTCTTTCTACTGGAGACTGTGCTAGCCAAGCTCTCCTATTATGGTCATTACACTGGCCTCAGCTGCATTTGGTTTAGATAATAAGGTAATTAAGTCTTAGGTAATTTGTTAAAGAAGAACTTTACTACGAAAAAAGCTACCAATAATATAACATAATTTTACAGATAATCCTTTTTTAAACAAGATAGATCAATTTTGTTCAAACATAGTTTACATGAATCATTGCAATACCTTTTGATTTTCCTTGATTTCTTTTCTCATTTTTTCATCAACATTTGTCTTCACCAGAGACCTGCGATAAACAGGGGGTGTTTGTATTTAAGGAGCAGGTGAAAATAAATTTATGCTCCAATGAAGCCATCTTCTCTGAACAATACATTGTAACATGAAACAATAAGAACAATGTAATTGATAAAACACAAAACAAAAAACAACACAGTAAACTATGACACAATACAGCATATCACAGTGCAACCCAGCACAAGTACACAGGGCAGTGCAGCAAGGTACAGCAGAGAGGAGCACAATCCATTGTTACACTTCACAACACAAAACAGCACAGCACAATACATCACATCACAACACAATAGGAATATTGATGTTACAAATGCTGAATAAAGCACCTCCATTACAATGTACTGTACTTATTGTAAAATCTCGCAGCAATTCAGTACAGCCTAGGATATTCTAGAGGAATTACAGGTTAGGACTTGGTAAATACGGTAGCCATGGGGTATTTTAGAAACTATAATATATAAATATGAATTTTTCCTATTTAATACAATAAGTTATTCTGAGCTATCACTCACTTTGCTTGAGTGGGTAAGTTTTGGCTCAAATCTCTTAGTACCCGCAGTGCTCTCTGAGGTTCAGAAGACAACACTCGCTGTGCAGCTTGGAAACTCAAATCTAAAAAAAGTCAAATGAGGAAAATCATTTCAAACCATAGGTCACCCAAATGTTTTTGTTAAACTATCAATAATGGGTTATTTTATGTTTTCCAGCTTTTATATGGGAAGTAATCATTCCAGCTATTACTCAACAAAAATCAAATACGGTACAGAAACTAAACATTTTTATTGCAGTTATATACCTCATCTATTCTATTTGTTTATCTTCTTGTGGAGTGTGGGTTTAAACTGTCTTATAATATTTTAACCAAGACATCCCAGAATGAATTCCACTGGTGGGTGCAAGGGAAGGGGGGCCCGAGGGGCCTGTACCCCTACCCCCCTTTTTATTTTTTAGTTTACAAAAACGAAGTTTACCAGCAAAAAATAGTGTTAAACAAGCATTAGTTTGTTTCAAAATGCTGGAAATGCGCCTTCTGCACTCATGATCCCCATCCCCCCTTGAAAGTCCTGAATCTGCCCATGAAACAACAACAGAAAAACAATATAGTGTTAGAAACCAACAGTTCCTTTAAGAACGCTCACACAGTATAATAAAGACAAAGAAAGACTTTTGGTGACATGCGTCCAGATGGAAAAAAGGTAACTGACAAATCATCGTAGGTGTTACATCGTATATAAGCCCTCTTGATATGGGGCATGAAATGAAATTATGTAGGAAAACTATAGTATCCAGAGGAAAAGTTTACTGAAAGTGAATGAATCAATGGGTAATTACAAAACGTGAGGGAACACCTTCCTTGTACCCTTTCTGCTAACAGAATCATGCAAAAGTGTTTGGCTTTTTCACATTCACAAAAACTTTAATGTCAAAAATCAAACTACGAATCTTAGAAAACAATAGATTCATAACTACGCATCATGGAAAAGTATAGGGAACCCTTAATTCAAGCAAACTTGTCACCTTGGATTTGCCACACTTTCAGTGAAGCAATTTCCCTTGAGCTTTCTTTGAGATGGATTTTAAACTGCTCCAATTGTTCTTTCAACTCTGGATGAAGCTTCCTGAAGAACAAAGATTATTACAAATTTTTTGGTGGTGAGGAAGCCTAAAGTGAAACCCTGAGGCTTAAACTAGTTTTGATTTTTTATCTAGTCAAATTAAAGGTAAATAAAGGGGTAGTCAGTAAGGTTTGGCTCACACTGAAATCCCTTTGGTGTCAGAGATTTTTTCTCTTTCTCTGTCTGGGCCCAATTGCTTTCCAGGGTTTTTGCTCAGGTATTAATTGGAATATTTGCTAGAGCACTCCAACTTACCATGTTAAACCACTACATATGCTTAACAGTTTTTAGCGGTCAGTCCTTACTGGTCATCCCTTCACTTAGGTGTTTGTTTGCTGCAAATTACCACTTTAATTTCCAACAACTAGCTTTCATCTGGCCTTGTAGCTCAGTTGGTAGAGCAACAGTGATCTGTTCTGGAGGTTGTGGGTTCGAACCCAGCAATGGTCAGAGATTTTTTCTTTTTCTGGGTGTGGGCCCATTTCCTTTCTAAAGCTTTCACTCAGAAGGCATTATTTGGGATGTTAATTAGAACACTTTAACCATATCCAAACCACTAATTTACAAGAGTCAGTTTGCTTGAAGATACTGAGTCAACATGAATTTGTTTTTGATTGCCTCAGTCACAAATAAAAACAGGCACAAGTTGGTAAGTTACCCCGATTAATTTAGCTTTTCATAGCCTAGGTCACACTTGCTAGCCACTAGACTACATAGCAAACTCACACAAGCAAACTTTTCAGTGTATACAGTACAATAGCTGTCAAGGCAAGAGAAAGTCAAATTGGAGTTCAATAAACAACTCAACTTTTTAGGTACCAGACACAATACTCACCAGAGTACATGTATGTAAAAGGTAAGATATCTACAGCTGAGAATAGTATTTGAATGTAGAAATGTGGCAAACTGAACAATTTTTGACTGAAACTTTTGTTTTGGAGCCATGATAACATCCATGGACATTTGTGGTATGCAAGAGTTTTCCCTAAAATAAACAGGGCTCAAGTTGATTACGCTTCAAGTCAAGTTTGCTCACATCTGATTAGCCCCTGTTTCTCAGCAACAAAAAGCATCTGTGCTACAATGGTGGTTGATTCAGATTTGGCCTGGGGCTTGCAAACTGGCAGGGACGATTGAAACTGTACAGACCTCTAACTGCCTAAGATGCCCTTAAATAACAGACTTAAATTTTAAGTTGCTTTTTAGGAGTTATTTATCATCAGCAGGACACCGAAAATTGTGTGCAAGACTGCAAGAACAAATGACACATCTACAGCTCCTTCAAATTTGATGCAAGAAAAGTCACCAATTCCAGCAACAACTCCAGTCACAGCCCAAGCAGGTGATCAAATGTTCAAATTGTAAAAAATCAATTTCTTTCCACGTTTTGCATGGTTTTGATGACTTTGACAATAACCTTATCAGCGGGGTGCTCACTAGAAAAAAGAAAGCACTGCACCATGCTACTCCTTTCGAAACATTATATCAATTCAAGCACTTTTCAAGAAGTTCAAGTGGTAGCACAAACATTGGTGTTTATGGTGACTGATGTGAACTAGGCATAGAGTTAATAAATTGAGAAAAACTGCATTTCACAGGTACACTATAGAAGCTCCACTTATGACACAACTCAATTTTACCTCAACTTTCCAAACAGGAAACCATCAACTTCTTCCTCATCCTCCTCTGCTTTCTTGATACTGCCTCCAATTGTGTCATCTTTGACTTTGCTGTCGTCAACAGCTTTGTACTCAGTGCTCTTAACAGCCAACTCTACACCAAATCCAGACAGGCGCACTTTCTTACCTGTCAAAGACTGTTTGAGAAGAGGAATAAAGTGGAATGTTAGGGTAAGCAAGATACATTCCGAGGTAAAAACACAGTTGTATTTATCAGACAGGTGTAAACCATGGAGCAGTCTGGAGAATGTTAGATTAAACCTAACCAAATACTCATTTATTTAGATATACTTGTTCATTTAACATTGATGTTTATATTATTTTCACTACATAATTATCAATCTCTTCCTACACTATTTAAGCCAGAGCCCCAGACCCTAGGCTCCAATATAATAACTATAAGAAAACCATTTCATAGTACACTATATACACTCCATTCTCATCTAGCAAAAAATTGAATGGCTCGGTGCAAAAACGGCCTAAATGACGATTGTTGGTACCTCTTTAAAATACTGGAAAAATTTGGGGTTTTTTCACAGCTATACCTTTTTCTAGGCTAATGATACAAAGCAAACAGTCCCATCAACCAGGGCTAAGAACAGAAGTGATTTTACCCCCAGCAGAGATAATAGGAATTTCTTGGCATTTTTGAATGCTTTCTTTGCCGGTCAAAAGTAAACTAAATTGGTGTTCTTTGGGTGAAAATTCCATTTGTATTGCAAGAATAATGTGTTGGCTACCTAACATGAATCCTTTGGTCCTGGTAGCATAGCAGAAAGATTTTTATGAAGGGTGGTCCTAAATCGTTGAACTTGGGCTATTTTTGCACCGAGCTCTTCAATTATACTTAGTATCTTTACCTTGACGTAGTGTCTGACAATATAATGGACTTTTCCTTTCTTAGCAAGCTTTACAAGTTGTTGATGAATCATGTAGAACTCAGGAGTTCCTATCTCTCCATAAAGAACAGCAGTAACAGGATTTTCCTCTGAGTTGGGGTAGTGATGGTCAAACTCAATGTTTGTTTGAGACGAAGCACTGATTACAAGGATGGATAGAAAGCAGTTTAATGCTACACATTACTTTGCACTAGTGACAAATACATAATATACCTAATAGTTTACAGTGTAAGACAACATCGATTTGGTTAGTTGGTTGTGTCAGGCAGGAAAGAAAAGGGAAAAAATTGTTTGTTAAAAGATTTTTGCTTTGTGTCCTACTACTACTACTACTACTACGGGCGGCTATGTCCAGCCAACACGAGAATTTTGGATAGCCGCCCTCCATTGTACCCTGTCCATCATTAGAGTTCTGATTTCCACGGTGTTATTCAGTCCAGAGTCCCTCTTCAGCGTGTCCTAAGACTCCATGATTTCGTTGGTTTGGAGTCGCCAGAAGTTTTGAAAGGACGCACTACAAATTCGAAAATGTATTTTATGGGAAGTGTTCTAATTCTTGTCAATTCACCAACACATTACATTATTTTTGAAGTAAGAAGGTTCATATACAGTTGTATCAGGGTATGGGTTCAATACTTTTGATCAACAAGAGTTGGTAGTGTGTTTTATGCCAGTGAGGTTTGGTGTATAGCTGGTGTTTTGTGCATTGGCCTTGCTCTGATGAAGGACCAACACTCAAGTCATCAGCTATACACCAAGCCTCACAGGCATAAAATATTTGGTGTCAACTTCTGCTGGTCAAACCCAATTACAGCTTAACTGCCAACTCATACGAGGCCACTGAGCAAAAGAAATAAAAAACATATACAGAAGATGCTAGTGATTCAACTATACTCAAATTGACAGGTTTAATGGATTAGCTTAAACTGTCATTATTGGTTACAAACAGAACATGTAAAACATTTACCGTATTTCTTGGCGTATAAGTCGAGTTTCTGACCACCAAAATAGGGCGAAAAAAATTGACCTCGACTTATACGAAGGTTACGTAATTTCTTTTGTCAGACTTTTGATCAAAAATCTTGCTTGTCTCACGATAGGTTCGTTCTGAACTGTCATTGTATTATCATTGAAGTTGATCACGAAAGAAGGGTTCGCTGAGCTTTATGGCATGTCAGACAGCAGTGCCGATAAGTTTTATGGCTTCTAATAAACTCGAACAGCTACTGTTTTTAAATAATTTTCTTTCTTCATAAAAATTAATTGTAAGAAAAATTGTCGAGTGTTTATGGTGAATACACGTCAGTTTAGTGGGTCGACTTATATGCAGGATATGACAAAAAGTCACACATTTTAAGCCAAAAATCAGGGGTCGACTTATACGACGATTCGACTTATATGCCAAGAAATACGGTATGAAGTTTGAAATTGTTGCTTAAACCAGGAGGGGAGGGGGTAGGTGCTGTAAACCAACTTTCTAAATTGGGGTAGCCTATTAAAATAAATGGAAATATCAATTATTACACAATTTTTTTACTGCTAAACAAAGTAAATGTACACTGCTAGAAACAATGCACTGTCTTACATTTTATCTGATGATTCTATCAGTTCAACAGCTTTCTTGATATCACATATCAACTTGTCACCTATTGCAACAAATGCTTTGCAGTCTGGTGGAGGGAGCTGCTCAGCAACCTGGAACACAATTAGATATTATGGAACGGATATCAGCTGTTGTCAGGTTGCTTAATACAAAAGTAAACAAATTCTCAGGAAGGCAGTTGGTTCCCTATTACGTAGAAATGCTTCCTTGATAAGTTTCAAAAGTTGTATGATTGTATTCTTAACCTCCTTAGCCCCAAACATACCACACAATGTATTGCTGAATTCTCCTTAACTGTCTTTATAGCTTTATAGTAAACAGGTTTGGAGAGTTTTGTTTTTTGTCTTAGATAAACTGCTAAGTTCCATCATTTTGTTTTATTCTCATTGCCAAACAACATACTTTGTATGAACAATGGAACACAATTAGATATTATGGAACGGATATCAGCTGTTGTCAGGTTGTTTAATACAAAAGTAAACAAATTCTCAGGAAGGCAGTTGATTCCCTATTACGTAGAAATGCTTCCTTGATAAGTTTCAAAAGTTGTATGATTGTATTCTTAACCTCCTTAGCCCCAAACATACCACACAATGTATTGCTGAATTCTCCTTAACTGTCTTTATAGCTTTATAGTAAACAGGTTTGGAGAGTTTTGTTTTTCATCTTAGATAAACTGCTAAGTTCCATCATTTTGTTTTAGTGTCATTGCCAAACAACATACTTTGTATAAACAATGAAAGGATAATTAACATATTAATTGGCCTAAAAGGGTTGATCATAAAAAACTAGCAGAAAATTTCTCACTTGTATTTTCTTGCAGTGTTTCTGTGGGAAACACAATCCTTTCAAAATACATTGTACATAATGCTTTTTAAGCAATATATTTTGTGAATAATTACTGCTACATACAAAATGCACCAACAAAATTTGATCTGAAACCAAACTTCAACTATTTTATAATTCAGGCATGGTTCTCACCTTCATGTACAATTCAACTCGTGGTGAATAGAATCTTACTGACAATGAAAATTTCAACAAATTTAACAGAACAGGTGACAGGATTTCCCCAGCATTCTTGAGGATGAAACTATATTTATCTGTAGGAACAAAACCAAATGTTTATGAAGTCAAAACTGAATACTGAATTTAGCGAAAGAGGAAAATGAAGAGCTTACATGTAGATTATAAGCAATTTTTAACTACTTGGGATCCTTTATTTAATACTACTACTAATAGTGCATGGGACTAAATGGGCGTGAAAGCTTTCTAGGGAGAATTAATAGAGGGAGGGTGCTACCAATACATGGCTAAAGAGCAGCTGCAACGACTCTTTGTGCAGATTATTCTTAGGTCTAAACAAGGTTCAGCAGGTCCCAACCCCAACTCTAACAAACCAGTCAACCAATCCGACCCAACCAATCAGCCAAATGCAATCCAATCAATCAGTTCAATCTAACCAACCAACCAATCAGACCAATCAACCAAATCCAACCAATCTGTCAAATCAAAACCAATCTAACCAAGCACGCAATCCAATCCAGTAAGCCAATCAGACCAATCCAATCCAACCAATCAACCCTATCCAACCAAACCAATCAGCCTAATCTAATCAAACAAAACAGCCCAATCCAATCCAACAAATCAACCCAATCCTATCCAACAAATCAGCCCTATCCAACCCAACCAATCAGCCAAATCCCATCAAACAAGACCAGCCCAATCCAATCCAACAAATCAGCCCAATCCAATTCAACCAACAAGCCCTATCCAACCCAACCAATCAGCCAAATCCCATCAAACAAGACAGCCTGATTCAGTCCAACCAGTCAGCCTGATCCAATCCAACAAATCAACCCAATTCAATCCAACAGATCAGCCCAATTCAACCCAACAAATCAGCCCAATCAAACCCAACCAATCAGCCTAATCCAATCTAAACAACCAGCCCAATCCAACCAACCAGCCAAATCAAATCTAACAAATCAGCTCAATCCAACCCAACCATTCAGCCAATATCCAATCCAAACAGCCAGCCCAGTCCAACCCAAACAACCAGCCCAATCCAATCCAACTAACCAGCCCAGTCCAACCCAAACAACCAGCCCAATCCAATCCAACTAACCAGCCCAATCCAACCAACCAGCCCAATCCAACCAACCAGCCAATCCAATCCAACCAACTAGCCCAATCAATCCAACCAACCAGCTCAATCAATCCAACCAACCAACCCAATCCAACCAACCCAATCCAACCAACCAGCCCAGTCCAATCCAACCACCAGCCCAATCAATCCAACCAACCAGCCCAATCCAACCAACCAGCCCAATCCAACCAACCAGCCCAATCCAACCAACCAGCCTAATTAATCTAATCAACCAGCCCAATCCAACCAACCAGCCCAATCCAATCAAACTAACCAGCCCAATCCAATCCAATCAACCAGCCCCATCCAATCCAACCAACCAACCAACCCAATCAATCCAACCAACTAACCCAATCCAATCCAACCAACCAGCCCAATCCAACCAACCAGCCCAATCCAACTAACCAGCCCAATCCAATCCACCAACCAACCAGACCAATCCAACCAACCAACCAGTCCAACCAAGCACATCAGCAAAATCTAATCCAACCAATCAGCCAAACCTAATCCAACCCAGCCAACCAGCCCAATGTAAAAAAAAAAACTACCAGCCCAGTCCATGGCAAACAACCAAACCAATCCAACCGTATCAGCTAAATCTAATCCAACCAATCAGTCCAACCAAATCCAGCCCAATTCAATCCAGCCAACCAACCCAATCCAATCCAATCCAACCAACCTGCCCAATCCAACCAACCCAATCGTACCATATCAGCCAAATCTAATCCAACCAGTTAGTCCAACCAAATCTAGCCCAATTCAATCCAGCAAACCAACCCGATGCAATCCAAACAACCAGACCGATCAAACTAACCCTTTAAACCATATCAGCCAAATCTAACCCAACCAATCAGTCCAACCAAATCCAGCCCAATTCATTCCAGCCAACCAACCCAATCCAATCCAACCAACCAGCCCAATCCAACCAGCCCAATCCAACCAACCCAATAAAACCATATCAGCCAAATCTAATCCAACCAATCAGCCAAACCAAATCCAGCCCATTCCAATCCAACTAACCAGCCCAGTCCAATCCAACCATCCAGCCACATCCAATCCAACCAATCAATCCAATCCAATCTAACAAATCAGCCCAATCCAACCCAACAAATCAGCCCGATCCAATCTAACCAACCCAATCCAATCCAACCAACCAAATCCAATCCAACTAACCATACCAATCCAATCCAACCAACCAGCCCAATCCAATCCAACCAACCAGCCCAATCCAACTAACCAGCCCAATCAATCCAACCAACCAACCCAATCAATCAACCAACCAGCCCAATCCAATCCAACCAACCATCCCAATCCAACCAACCAGCCCAATCAATCCAACCAACCAGCCCAATCCAACCAACCAACCAAATCCAATCCAACCCAACCAACCAGCCCAATCCAATCCAACCAGCCTAATCAATCTAACCAACCAGCCCAATCCAACCAACCAGCCCAATCCAACTAACCAGCCTAATCCAACCAACCAGCCCAATCCAATCCAACCAGCCCAATCAATCTAACCAACCAGCCCAATCCAACCAACCAGCCCAATCCAACTAACCAGCCCAATCCAACCAACCAGCCCAATCCAACCAACCAGCCCAATCCAATCCAACCAGCCTAATCAATCTAACTAACCAGCCCAATCCAACCAACAAGCCTAATCAATCCAACCAACCAGCCCAATCCAACCAACCAGCCCAATCCAATCCAACCAGCCTAATCAATCTAACTAACCAGCC
>JAOBRG010121770.1:0-13406 GCA_027574985.1 Umimayanthus nakama | reverse complement strand
GACACATTGAACTTGATGTTGTTTTCATCGCTGCATTTATTGTAGTTAATCAGGTGAGAGGGTGAGAGGGAGGCTGGGGGTTCCTTAAACAAGTATGATGCAGTCAGTCTTCTGAAAATGGTTAAAAGTTTTGGCAGCCCTAGACTTCTTGGACTTAAAAAACACAGAGATGCCAAGGTTGAAGAATATATTGCTGTACGTGTGACATCTCTAGGAGTGTTCGGGGGAATGCCCCAAGGGAAAGTTTGAAAAGTTTTGAAGTTGAAGTTGTTGAAACTCTCACAAAGTGCAATTTCCTGCATTTTTAGTGAGTAAATTTGGTGCCAAATGAGGAACATGCTGTCCAGGCTGTGGCCTTGTTTCAGAATTAGATGATCACCGTTTGCATAAACTAGTTGGCTCAAGCGGACTTTGTGAGTTGTGTAAGCTAAACCAGAATTAGATTGGCAATACTCAAATTTTTTAAAAATTTGTTCTGTTAAGTTTTCAGAGAGTTAGACAGAAAAGCAAGTCTGAGGAGTGTGAATCAAGTGTTTGGGTGTGTGAGCATGTGAAAAAGTGCTGAGGCGTGTGACACATGCTCAAGGCCTGAAAACAAGTAACAAGAAAACTTATTAATATTTTGTTATACTTGTAAGATAAGCAGAATGATATAGTTTTTTGGTAAAAAATTAATGTAGATGTAAGAAAAAAAGAAATTTATAATGTACCATCAAAAAGCTAGGCGTTTTGCACTGAGGTCTTGGAGCTGCTGCTTTCCAATTTGTAATCATAAAACTTGTAACACAAATATTTAAATATACATGTGGTAATGTTTCTCAGGTATTGTGGTTAAAACAACAACCAGTGAAGACTTACAGGCTGTATTCACAGTCGTCATCACAGATGTCATTTAACGACCCAAGATATAGTGAAGAATGGTATATTGTAAGTAAAACACATGCAAACTTTTGGATCAGAAATACTGTTGTACATGTATCCCTGGTGCAGTACAATTTAAATTGACTCCATTGTGGTTTTGAATGAATAAGTCTATTCAGTTATATTGTTATACATGTACTGAATAGATGCATTTTTAACCAGTGCCAAATTTTATGGAGTTGTCAAAGGAGTCATTTCCTTGCCCTTGGGCAACGATGAAAGAACTGGTGTAGGTTGCTACCATTTTTTCCCCTTGAATGGCCATTTATCATACCTGAGGCATACATAATTAAGTTTTATCATACCTGTTGAGTTGTGACATAATCTGCCATCTGACATGATCTGTAGAATATTGAGCCGCATTCATTTCGAGGGTCCATTTGCTTAAACCTGATCAGAAAAAAATTCCTTCTATTATACTACAGCGTATTATCCATCTGGACACTGGTATTCTTCTTGTGTTTATACATGTAGATTTTTCTTCTCCATGTTCTTGCCAGCCTTATCCAGTTTATGTCTGTATTTAATTTAGCTCAAATAGAGCAGCTAATTGGCATGAACAACTAAAAGTAACATAATACCTGTTGAAACATGTTATTGTCACTTTATTGCAGGATCGTAAAGATGGCTGGAATTACAACATTTCTATTGTGTGGGGACAGGGAATCACGGGTAAGGATGTGGCAGTTTCTGTTGTGGACGATGGGCTAGATAAGAACCATCGAGAACTGAAAAGGAATTATGTGAGTATGTCTAGCTTATTGAAGTTTAACTCCTAAAATCTTATGTTTTGCATGTACATGTATTTGTATGAGTAGTTCAACCTTGCAGTAATCGACTAGTACTGCATGTAACTTCCTGCGTACATTATACCTGGGGGGGTATCAGGATTGGTGTGAGGGGGGGGGGGAGGTGTTTGAGTAGTTCCACCTTGCAACAAACTATTACAGTACATGTAACTTCCTGCATACAGGGGACTGGTTTGGCTTTGGATGGCAGTCGGACACGTTTTGCAGAGCTCTGAGAAAACCCAAGCTTCTTCTGCTCCCTATCGGCCAAACTTACTACCTACATTGAATGTAGAGCCTCCATTGCCTAAATAAATGTCTAAAAGTACAGAACGAAACAAAAAATACCTAGTTGATGTTAAGAACACGGGGAATTTGAAACTTTTTTTCTACAGTACCGCTCGCGAGAAACTTTCCCTGGCGCGATCGCGACGCGTCTCGCACTCGCGCATTGGTTTTGTTTCTCGTGGAAGTTTCTCGTGAGCGGTACTGTACTTTTATTTTGCAAAGCACGGCAACAGAAAATTATTTGCAGGCAATTTGAAATTAGAAGATCTTCGGTATCTGAATGTTAAGGAGGATTTCTTGAAGGAAGTCCTTCACATCTGGGTGGAAATAAACTTCCAAAATACTCCAAAAGACTTTGAGGAAATACCTCTTTGGCATTACTCTCTAATCAGAATAGGAAAAATGCCTGTATTTTCCCCCGTTGGTCGATAAGTTCTGTCAACCCCATAAAAGACCTGTTGGACAAAAACTGAAAATTTTTGACGTACGTTGCTTTTACTGCTAAAAATGATCTGAACTATAATTTTTCAGAATATTATTGTTTAGTTTCTGCGATCCGGAGTATTAGAAATACCTCCAAAAAAGTTGCTACCCAGGCAAAAAATAATGCTTGACCAGTTACTGGAGTCAAAGGTATTAGTTGATAATTCAAAGAAAAATGTCAAGATTACAGAAGAGCGAACAGAAATGGGAGAGAGCGTGTCTCGAACAAGATAACACAAATATCAACTGGGAGAAAACTTGTTTAATGGCATTACAAGTCACTAAAGATTTAAAACTACGAACTTTTCAATTTAAATTGCTTCACAGAAAATTGTTACCAATGACTTTCTTTTTAAAATTTGAATGTCTCTGAGCAATCTCTGTTCCTTTTGCAAAGAGCATGTAGGAACACTGGAACATATTTTTTGGAACTGTATTTTCTCACAAAACTTCTGGAGTAGCATTACTGAATGGATAGCAACAAAATTAATATGTACATGTACTTAGCGCAATCTTTACTTTTCTGTATGTCAATCTGTCTAGGACTTGATGTTATTCCAGACAAAATCCTTGTTAGTCAGGCCCTTCTTATTGCATGATATCATATATATATGTTAGTAGAGTAAAAGGTGCACTTCCACAACGACCTGCTTTTATATGGCTCCTGTGGCTAGCCAGAGAAATTGAAAATAACATTGCTAAGAAGACTGGAGAGCTCCAAAAAATTTTACAAAAAATGGGACGTACTTAAAATCACTAAGCAAGACCTCTAAGACCTAAATTCTAAGATCTAAGATTTTAGAAGTAAGATGTATTCTAAGGTGTTGACAGAGGTTTGTCACCGAAACGGAAACCCATCCCCTTTGAACAAACAAACAAAAAAAATTTAATCAATAACTGCAGTGTGTATCTAGCACTATATGTTATACGCAAAAACATCTTGCTGTAAAACTGTAAAACATGCTTAACGTTAATGAAGAATAAACATTAAAAAAACTTCCTGCATACAATATACCTGCAGCCGGGTGGTATTGGGATCGGGCGGGGGACGGGTGAGTAGGTACCGGCACACTTCATAGTTGACTATATAGGAATGCGTTGTCGCAAAGTTGAGCCATTTTTGTGCTTGCTGAAAGCTCAAAGTGCAAAATTCATGAAGACATTTCATTTTTGTAGTTAATGTTTTATGATCATGCTTGAAACATTCGTTTTCAAAAGCAGCTTTTGTTGTGGAGTTTTATCAGTTTCATTTTAAATTTGAGTGAATTATATTCGGCTGAATCTCAACGTCTGTGAAGCCTATAAACACCGGTTACTCGTACAGTAGTTACGATATTTCTTCTACTGTATAATTCGTACGAGATCTCGCAACATCCCAAACGATATCTTGTACAAGATCTTTTGCGTTCTTGCTCCCACATGAGTAAATGAATATGCATGATGCATGAGGCATGAGGCATGAAATCTCATGAAAACTTATACAAAAGATCTCGCAAAATGAAACAATGCGCAAAACGAAGCAAAACGGTTTCTCGGAGAGTTTCTTTTTCCAATTATTAAGTACAGTATAAAAGGGTAGTAAGAAGTGCATGTACTAGTATTTCAGTATTTGAACCAGAATAAATTCTTCATTACAGGTTGCTGGCAAACAAAGAAAAGAAGATAAAACATTGCTTTTTTTTAAGAGGGTATTTACAATAGATGTACTTGACGGGGACTTTTGTTTCTCGGGTGTTTTTTTCAATGTAGCTGTTACAACTGACTACTAGAATTTACTTCTGCAAAAAATTGTTGCTAAATGTAGTAACACTAGATCATTGTTATAAAATACAGCTGCATGGAAACTCAAGTGTTGTTTAAAATTAATCGGTGGTAAAATGGGAACACAACCACCTAACAATGTTCAATGATCAGCAATAAAAAATCAAAAGGAAGCAGCCCGTGGTGATAATAGAAAGTAAATAAACACCATGCTCAAACAGAAGTTCTCCACGACCACCTACCAAAGGAACAAACGTCCAGGATGTTTATTTGAGAAAAATACTGTTAGTAGCAGTACTTTAATGACCCATCCCGGTTTTACATCCTTCACCTGTATTCCACTTTTGAGGCCTTTCTGTTAAACCCTTAGTGATATAACAGGCTTGTCACATTTAGGACCAACAGTGCATTTCATTTAGAACATTTATTACATTTAGGACCCATCCCATATTACATTTAGGGCTTTTTTACTTTAAGGGACATTCATTACTTTTCGGGTTTTTAAAATTTATGATGACCAAAAAGTCAAAAAAACTTAATGACCGTTTTAAATACAGTTTTAATTCATACCAGTCCAGTTCTTGACAAGAGACATCAATATTCAATAATCATGATAGCACGTCTGGTTATACTTCTGTTTTGTTGATCAATTCCAGCATCAAGCAGGAAGCTGGGATGTTGTCAACAATGATCCTGACCCTGGTCCAGATGCTGGGTTCGCAATTTAACTATTTGAATTAATTACTTCCTTTCAGTCATTTAGTAAAACACTGTAAAGTTCTTTCTTCAGATATTGTGTCAGCCAACTGTTAGTGAAGTGTCGGTAGAGTGTTGGTGAAATGTTGGTGAAAGGTCGGTAAAACATTGGTGAAGAAATGGTAGACTTTCGGTGTAATGGCGGTGAAGTGTCGGCGATGTGTCAGTGGGATGTTGATGAAGTGTCGGTAAAGTAGTGATGTGGTTGTGAATTAAGTAGGTAGTGAGTCGATGGACTGTCGGTGAAGTGGTGGTGAAGTATTGGTGGTGTGTCTGTGGAGTGTTGGTGGAGTATCGGTGAAGTAGGTATCGCGTCGGTGGACTGTCGCCTATATACCATTCCAATGCTTTTGTTTTTCGTCTCTGCTTCTAGATCTGCTTCTAACAGTTGAACCTCACCACTTTTTTTTCTCTTGGGAAAACTTGTTAAATCGCTCCTACAGCAGAATATTGTTTTTTAATAAAAACAAGAGGCCTTGGCGTAAACTTGGTTACTTTTGAAATACACTGGACCGTTGTTATTAGCATCCAGTCAGTAATCCTAGGGAAAAGTGGATTTGTTTTGTTGAAGTTCGCCATGGTAAGGATACATACATGTACAGTGTCACGACAATACTTACTTTCTTCCGGCATAACTTACATAAATTATGTCAGTATTCTGATTGGCCAGTTTTGGCTCTTCCATCAACAGCTCGTTAAATGCTGGCATCTCGAGTTTCTCGATTGTAAGAAAAGCGCGCTTTAAAATTGAAATCACAACAAGAATATGCAGATCGATCTCGAAAACGTTCCGCAGAAAAAGTTGGGACTTCTTGCAGTCAATAGGAAATCGATTCGCTGGACGCTTGAAACATAACCAGAGCATAATCAGCTTCAGGAGCTCTTTCGCGGTCCAACGGGTTTCGGCAAAAGCCAAACAACGAAATATATACACACTGAATTCGGTTTGTGTTTTCACCGCTGAAGGGCAGCTTATTCAACCAAGTGCGCAGCACATTTAAACAAGCTTGGGATTTCTGCAGTGTAGCTAAAACAATCGACACTCTGCTGCTCGACATGAAAGATGACACGAATGGCAAAAAACACAGTCAAGCTATATTTTCCCGAAGTCTGTAACCTAAGTGACACTTTACCGATCACTCTAGCGTCTCAGTGTGTTTGTATCCCGTGTTTGTGTGTTGTAGTTAGGCTAAAAGTTCATACTGTAGGTTCCTTTGATCTTGAATGTTGTCGAACCAGCATACATGTACACTGTAGAAGATAATATCGATCCGCCAGTTCTTCAGTTTGGAAGTGTCGGTGAAGTGTTTGTTGGTTGACAGTCAGCCGACACAGTATCTGGAGTATAGGTTACGGCGAGGATTGTTGTCTTTTACCTTCAGTCAGTTATGGGCTAATTCATGCAGTACTTCCCACTGTATAGTGAGTTGATTAATAGTTAGGTGTATCCCCGAAAATTTTGCCTTTGTCTGTTCCAAGCAACAATGCTAGAAATATATATCGCAAGTATGAACACTGCATGAAAAGACTAACTGTTTCAGTTTAAGTTCATGTATAAAATTATACTGATATATAAGTACAAAACCAGTGAAGAAAAAAATTGTCGAAAGCTTTGAACTTGATGGAAGCACACATTTGCTCATTTGTGCATTGTGTGAACAATTAGTTGATTTAACAATTTTGTGATTTATAGTCCGTAGCTTGCTAAGCTAAGGGTCAGCTCTGAAAATTGTATTATAGGCTCTAGGGACTGAATTTAAGCTCAACACTATGGTCGTACAGAGAAAAGCTAAACTCCGTTTGAAAGTTTGCATTTGTTTGATGGGTTAAAATAGATCATCCGACCTCTTGTAGGGAAACTCAAACATTTTATTTTTTTTATATAATTCACTCAGAGAAGACACGGCGCTCAAACCAAAAAGGTTTTAGATTTAGTTTGTTCCTTCATCCGTTTGTGATTGAAATCTGACAAATGTCCAAGATGACAGTTCCTCTCACTCCAGACAAATTATGCTGTTGCTGGTGGTTCATTCCCTTTGGTTTGAATTTTGAAATATAAATCCACTAACTTAAATGTTTTTATTACTAACAATGAAAAATAATAATTGTAAATTTCACTCGAAGAGGTCACATGACCATTATTTCGTAATCGGAGAGCTGCATTAACAGGAAACTGAGATGCATTGGCCGTAGATAAATTATAAGGAAAATCAGAAAATTTGATAAAGCTTGGCTTTCCTTGAACTCATCTATTAGTTTTAATAAGTTGGCAAGTTTTAATGTGCTAGTTCTGATCAACGCACAGTAGCATAGGAATACGTGCATGCAGGTCGGTGGGGAGGGGGACTTTCCCCCCAAGGTTAGGTGTTACAATTAAGGGTTTAAACATCTGTAAATATGGCACCTGTACGCCAACTCTTACAGTGTTATAAGACAAGTAATCTAAATACGGTACTAACCCGTGTGTAATTCGCCCAAACTTTGAAAGTCGTTACTGTAAGTGCATTCTTGCAAGCAGTAACAGCGTTCCTATCTTGGGAAAATGATGGAGGAATGCTGTAACTGTTTAGATGGCAATTTTTTTTTTAAAAGCTCAGTTTCTTTTCTTTCACTTTCCAGTCATGGTGATAGCTGTGCAGGTATAATTGCTGGTGTTGCAAACAATAATTACTGTGGAGTTGGATTGGCTTTCGATGCTAAAATAGGTGGTAAGTTATGATCGTAGTTAGCTAAATGAGAGGCCCTTGCTGAAACTTGTTTTAGTCGTTTTGTTTTCATTTGGTAAATTGCTTGTTTTTCTTTTATGAATTTTGTGAGGCTTATATTACTTTCTTTTGTTATAAAATGTTCTTAGTATAGTTTTTCTTCTTTATTTCGACCTTTGCTACTGATTAGTCGCCATACTAGATTACAGACTCATATCAAACTACAGTATGCTCCATTGTTGTGCTATATTTGGCAACTTCAAAGGGTCTTTGTTCTAGGTGTTTGTAACTGCCACTTGCTTAATCGGTCCGATTTCAACACGATCCACAGTCGGTAAGCTTCGGAGATCTTCGTGTAGCGCAATTTACACTCTCCCCTCCCCAGCTTGTACCAGTTGATATGACAACAGTGATTTTGTAAGGAAGGGTCAGGAGATAAGTGCTAGCAACCAGGGTCTTTGATCGTTGTCAAGATCAACAAGCTGCATGCTCCAGATAATTTTTCAAGAGACTTGATTTGTGAAAGCTCGGGAATTACGAATTATCCGATTCACAGGAAGGTCTATCATTCGTTTTTTTCTCTTTTCACCGGACTACGTAGTATTTGTGCGCTCACACAAGCGGTTAAGGTTGCCGTTCACGTTGGAACGAGTCAAAACTTCGAATTTGAGATTTTCGCAGAATAGAAATACACATGAAATTAACTTCTCAAAAAAATGGTTTTCAGTACGTCCAATAGTTTGCGAGAAATGACGAACGAAAGTTTTTACCCGAAGTAAAATTGTATGACGCGCGGTGTACTTAAGGAGTGAATTTCTCGAGACATGTTTTTGCTAAAACTACGAAAATGTAAATGATCAATGCTCCCTCAGTTTTTAATCTCATCCTGTCAAATTTGGAAAGTTGATAAAATAATCGCCAAAGATGAAAACCGTCCTGGCAAATTTTGAAATTCCGCTCCGGTAATGCTGCAAATAGGGAATTTTCTTCAAAAGCCTGCAGAAAATTGAAGACGCTTTCAATCAAAAATCGCCAGGACGGAATTAGGGTAAAAATTGTGCTGAATCTCACAAACAAACTAAAAATGGTTGAAATTGAAACTGACAGCCGCTTTGACCATTAGAAATGAAATATACAGTTTGAATTATGATGCCCGCATTCCTTTGTAAATCAAAATTTTTCATCAGTTTCTTCACCAACATTTAGATAATTTCATGAGCATTTCATTGATATGTAGGTTTATGGGTATCCAAAGCGTATTAACAGAGTTACATATATACGGAAAACTGAAAACCACGCTCAAGGCGAACAGGTAACCTTAGTTGGTCGAGTGATTCGTGCTTTAGTGGAGATAAGACGGGTGGCCGATGTTTCGAAAACGCGTTTTCTGATCTTTATATGTATGAATATACCCCAAAGATGAGTATTTTGGCAGCTGCTCGCCGCGCGTTCTGACAATATTAATTATTGTTATAAAGTGAACGTACAATTCGCGTGTCTTAATGTTCTTAACCCCTGTTTACACGGCACAAACCAGTCAACTAAATTTGGTTGAATTCTTCCATCTTTTTATTTTAAATGTACCGTGTTTCCTTTAAGTGCCAAAATTTGAACAAGCCCCCTGCTCTAAGGGTAGTATTCTTATGTATGTTTTAGTTCAGAAATATGAGCGCTACCAGACAGCTTGTGGTTGATTACACTTTTAACGCTAACACTTTTGCATTTCATTTATCAGGTCACAAACTGCCTAGTTTTGTTAAAAACATACATTATTTTGAGTTTTTTTGGAATTGCTGAAACTGGTGGTTCTTTATCCTTGAATGTTGTTTTTACCCGTCGAGATTATGAAAAAACTTGCTGTGAATTACCAAATATCAGGAATGTTTATTAAGCTCACACTATCTCAAACAAGCCCCAGTAAGTCTCCAGTTCAGAAGAACTGAAAAGAAAAATCCCTGAAGGGGATAAATAGAGAAAATACGGTAAATTATAAGATGTTGCAAATAAAATGTTGTGGTTGTTAAAGGCCAATGCAAACGGAGGCAACAATGTTGGCCAACAACACGCAACACTGTTGGGCCCAACATATTGTGTCCGTTTGCATAGAACCGCATTAATGTTGGCTCTTGTTGGCACTTGTTGGCACTCTGTTGTGTATAGTTTGAAACCGGTCAAACTTTTCTGCCCATACAAACGGAAGCAACTTGTTGGTCAACACCACGCAACAATGTTGGGACTTGTTGCGTCCGTTTGCATGGGTCTTAAGAACGTGCATGTTAAATAAACCACTTTCGAATTACATTTCAGCTCACGCGAACAATAACCTGAAGTCGAGGCTTCGTGCGAGAAATATAGCAAATTATGAAAACTTGGCACGAAGCCTCGACTTCAGGTTGTTGTTTGCGGGAACTGAATTTTAATTTGAAAGTGGTTTATTGCCCCGTAGTTTTGCCCTGTTTGGCAGAACCTCGGGGTTTGCACTGGCAACAGTGTTCGTTTTGACTTTGTCCTAAAGAACAAAAGTTATTTCTCACTCTAGGAATCCGAATGATTGAAGACGAAAACAAAAGGTCTACAGATGCACAGGAAGCCCAAGCGCTGAGCTTTGCACTGGATCATATTGATATTTATTCCAACAGTTGGGGACCCGGAGATGTAGGGGCAATAGTCGATGGACCTGGATACTTGGCTGAAAAGGCTCTTTCACATGGTGTGGAAACGGTACGCTTATGTGTTAATTAAAAATTGGTTGTTTTTACACTGGAGCTTGAATTTTGCTGAGCTAAGTTTGAGCTTTGCTAAGATTTTTTGCTTAGCAGTTTTACTTGAGTAGCTGTCAGTGGCCTCTAATCAACTGGGAGTGATTTGCACGTGCAATTATTATTCATGTTGGAGTAGGTTGTTGATTCAGACATTTGCGTTTGGTTTCTACATGTAGCAAGGTGAACTTTTGGCTTTGACTGTTTTTTGAACCGCGTGCGTGTAATGCCTGGAACAATACCAAACAAAACAATTCAGTGAAATCTAAAGTTCTAAATTTTAAAAACATTCACTAAGCTTCACACCGCCGGATTAAATTTACTATGGAATGCTGGGTCATGTTCGATATACCAAGTGACAATAGGTCCCGAGTCACGTCACAAGTAACGCATCAACGTACTGTCACTATAAAACAATTAACGGTGGCACCTCACTTGGTTTTAAGTTTTAACCCATAATTATCAATATCAAAACAGTGCTGAATTCCCGGACGATAAATTGTTTTGCCGTAGAATGTCTTCACCTTCAGTAGTAAAAGGTTGCGATGAGTATTAACGTGAGAAAGTTCGCCTGGACGAGCAGTTTACTTCGTGCATGCATGAAACGATTTTGACAAGCGAACAAAAGGAGAATGATGTAAATTATCTCTAATGAGATTCTTTGTTTTTAGGTCCATATATAAGTCGTGCTCAAGGCTGGTTTTTCTTGGCTTGAAACTTGCTTAGAATCGTTTGAAGATTCCGATGCAAACGCGCTTCATTACTGTAGTTTCATGCTCCATCTACGCCACATAATAGAGATAATTGCTAATTTGCTCAGCAAAGTAAAATATAACACCTTTTTTGGTGTGTTTACACTGGAAGTTTTTGCTGAGCAAAACTAAAGTCGACTTTAGTTTTGCTTAGCTACCCAGTGTCTTGGAAGATAGCTAGTAATTTTTCGTGCGCTTTATTGTCCATGAAGCCAAATAAATCCTACACCACATACTAATGCTTCGGCGGTGGAAAGGTGGCGGTGGGGCTGAGGGGCATAATTGAAATGTGGGTAGGCTAATAAACAGGGGCTGCGGAATACATGGACTAGGTTGGGCTGTAGCCCCCCCCCCTCCCCACTTTTTCAACGACTTTAACTTGCATGCTTGCCCGAAACAACCTCCACCGCCCACCTTAAAATAACTTCCATGACGCTAAGACGAATCATCAAAATAGCTTGCAGTTTAATAGCACCGGAAGATATATTTAAATGGTAACTTTTTCAGTACATTGCAGTGTTTGGCAGAGCTGTAGCTAGCGTCAGGCCGGGATTGCAAATGCCCATCCCCTAACTATAAGTCTAGCTATGCGGGCCATGACAGTCCTTAATAGTCCTTTTTTTATTAAAATAAGCTGGTATGCGTTAATTTCAAGTTCGACCATGCAGGCAACGTGTACCTATTTTGAGAACGTTAGCACGAATTAATTGGTTTTTTTTTATACATATACATATACACGCGCCATTAAATTCCGTCATGCATACATCGTTGTTATTTTAATAATCTTTGAAAGCTTTCTCCCCTCTTCCCTTAAAAAATGAGAATTGGTCATACCTTTTGCCGATTTCGGACTCCAAAAGTAACCGTTGTGGCTCGTAAAAGGGCCGTTTTGCCGTCTTTCATCAGCTTGTTCTACATCGGAAAGAGTTGGGTAATTTCTCCTCATGATATACCAACTTGGCAGGCCTAACATTATGCCTCTTTTTCTCATTAGACCAAATTACGCCATAAGATACGAGGTTTGCGTCTTTGCAGTTTGTCGACAAAGAGCCGAATACAAAAAATCTGCGATCCGAGCAAGTTTTAGAATCCGCGATCCGAATATGAACCGAACAGAATCCGAAATCTGTGATCCATGAAAGAGCTGATCCGTGATCTGCCCTTCTTACGAAACCAGGGTGTCAGTTGAGTTCTTTATCGAGATCCGTACGTGCGTAAATCAGTGCTTGACACGGAGTCAGATCAGTCGGTCCGCGAACTTATTCATGCCTCCCTGAGCTCAGAACTTAAACTTTTAAAATGATCTGGGAAAGACGGCTGTACACTACTTGTCGGCTAGTATTCACGCTTTAGACCACCCAGGTTGTGTTCATTTCCAGACAGGGTGTCATCAGTGTAGTTAACACCATAACGTGTTCCTGCTTAAAACGAATTATGAAAATAATAGTGTATATAATAATGGTAAAATAAAGATACTTTTTAAATAAGATTTTGTTAGTTTAAGACAAAAAATATGTAACCAGTTAGGTTTCAGTGATTTCGGTCGATAGCGGTTACTTGTTTCTACCGAAAATGAAGGGCTTTTTTTCTAACTGAATATGTACGTTCTTTTATATACCGTACATTTATATCGTTATAACAAAATTGAAATACTTTTGTTACAAAGATAAATTCCGTAAAGTGTTCGCAGACGGTATTTTGATGTCCCAAGATATCAAATCAATAGTCTTTGCGAAACAATTTCTTAAATCTTGGTGTATGTTTTTATCAGCAAAACAATCTTACAAACTTTTCTACATTAAGATTATTTTCTAAACACATTTCGCAGACAGAAGTTGTCTATCTTCTGTTGTTACTTTTCGGTCTGGCCAACTTTTGTTGGAGCCTAGGTCCTCTTTCGGGAGTAACACCCAGATTGTAAACATTAAAATGTCACATAGTCGCTAGTGGATCTGCTGTTCCTTATTTTTTTTTACAAGAAACAGCAAATAATATAAGATACGTTCTCCGACTCAACTCCGTAAACTTCTTCACCGATACTCCCGATAGACTGTCAACAGACGGTTAGCAGATGGCCGACAGACGGCCGACAGTTGGCCAACACAGTATCTGGTATAAGTTCTGTGCGGATATGTAAACATACACGCTCATTACCGTACAAATAGTTTATCTCAGAAGCCTCTAAGAAAAAAG